>LUCH01004811.1:19653-45928 GCA_013368495.1 Paragonimus heterotremus
TTTAGATTACTGATGAGTAGTCGGGGATTTGGTTAATTTTAAAGTTGAACATCAAGTCCCGGCAGTGGCGATGATATGCACTACTGACGAGCTCTAATGAGAGCGAAACTCGAGTCTAGTGCTTCTTTTCGAAAGGGGCCGACTGGAAAGTCTATGGGGATGCGACAGCTGTGATCAATTGTGAGTGATGTTCAACTTTAAAATTAACCAAATCCCCGACTACTCATCAGTAATTTGCATTATACTTTGGTTGCATACCCTTCTGATATTATTTAGATGTTTGGTCATACCGATACTACTTACGACGTACTGTAATTAGCTAGCCAGCATCTAAAGATCTCCTATTGTGTCGGGGTTTGGATAAGCGGTGAGTCGTGTAGATTTTCACCACACCTACTCGCTATCGGGTTTACTTAATTTGCTGGTGTCGAAAATAGTGAGACTCCGGTTGTCACGCTAATTCGTCCCTTTTATCAATCCCAATACCGAGGTTGTGTTCACTTATCGGTGAGGATGCTGTTAGATACTTGACCAAACAATGGTTGTGGACTCAATCAGATTTGGCCTGAATAATAATGGAGTTATCGATCCTCAGTTTTGGAGTTCCGGCCCTCGCACGGACGCTCCAGTTTCAAAGGCATCCTGGCATAAAAATTCGGTGTTCACGCCCTCGTCCTTCCGTGCTAATTGATATGCTGCGCACAGCTTCCACTGGGGGTCACCCGCTTCCCTGGGTTGTAATAAGCTGATAAGAATCGTCTGACTGTCTTCACTGCAATAACTCTGCGCAGTCGTGTTGTCCTCGGTTCAACTAACACTGGGTGTGTGCGCAACCTTCGATTGATCACAGTTCGGGGACTGGCTTTTGCCTATCATATAGCGTGTGCCTGTGACCTTCCGACACAGCCCATGAATAGTGCCACAAAACCCGACATGCAAACAATGTAGCTGACTTGACTTGAGCAAGATAAGCCCTCTCACTGGAAAGCCCGTGAATCAATGTTGACTCCGTAGAACAAGTCGAGTTCACAGCAAGATGTGTATTCACTGCTATGGTCACTGTATATATATGTCAATGTCAAACAACCTGATAGACCAATGCAGATATGGCGTACATGATTGGCTGCACTCCACCACACACTCTACCCCTGATTGCAAGGTACACTAGAGTAGACATCTCTTTGTGATCGTATATGGGCTAGACAACTGACCGGTACGTTGATGCTACAATGCCCAAACTAGGCAAAATACTGTAAAGACCATTACACGCTGGTTTTAAAGATTTCCGGAGCTTTAAACAGTGTACAAACACATGCGAAACCTCGGGAGGTTCGTTAGGACAATCAGGTGCTTTACATAGTAATCAGGGAGCTCGATAGGTAATTTTGGACATGAAATACTGCATACGACCCACGTAATCCACTGAATCGGAAAAGACTGATATATCCCAGACAACTGGCTACTGACATTTGAACGTAAGCTAGTTCAATAGGTGTGCTCTGGGGGTGTTGCTATCAACTATTAGCAAGAGCACAAAACGAGAACTGTCATGGATCTAGTAGCATCGGTTTGATGTCAGGTAAATTCAGCACTACCAAACCCGTTTTGTTGGCAGCCGATGGCTACATTATTAATACGGACCGTTTGGTGACTCTATGCGGCACTTTTTTTTAGCACCACGTTATCCATTGCTCAGAAGATCTGCGCCGAATGTGGGTGGACCATTGTCTTAAACAGTTTTCGTAGACTTCGTTTGTTTTAGGGGATTTTCGATTGTCCAGGATAAGTTGAACAGTGCACTTCAGTCGAAAATATTCAGCAGCATCGACATTTCTCATTGTGTAGCGACTATAATAAATGATATTTTTGATAGCCACATTCACTTGTACATTTTTGATGATCTTGGTTTTTCGCCTACTTTTGTTTTAGTCAAGCTATCCCTTTTGTAATATCCGTCCCGGGGCTACAACAACAACTCTCTCAGTGCCTCGTTAGTCTGACGTGCTTTCTCTGTACACTACTTTCCAGGGTCGATACAAATACACGAAGGTCAACGCTCCCAGTCCTTGTTTTTCATTGTCGACTGGTTTTCGATAATGAGCACAGACTGAGTATTATTCTGTTGGACCAGTTCCAACAATTGTACTGGGTGGTTAAACATCAGTTGAAAATCACTTTCAAAGAGTTTACCACCCAACATGCAGATAGAATCTGCAGGCAACCCGTATACGGAGGTGTGACTGAACGTACAGCAAAAATATCCCGATTATCACCATTTTAAGGAGCCTATTATCATAAGCTAATGTCAGGAACGGCTGGATAGAAAATGACCTCAGTTTTGACAGGCAACACGGCGTTCACTGAAAGGTCAAACAGGTGCATTGACGGAACATAAGCAGGAAAAGACCGTAACAACAACAACCCTGGAACATGTCACAGGGTGATCAACACAATCGTCGGTCAAAGCCGAAGCCAAGTTACTGAAGCCAAGCTGCTGAATTCAAGCTACTGAAGCCAGTTACTGTGTTGATTTTCTATATAATGTCCCCTTGACAACATACAATACACTTTTGCCAAATGTGTCGTATCACTAGTGAATACGACCTCAAGCTATCGTAGGATTGAACGAACCGATGACAACCGGTTGAGAATAATACAGCGAGTAGACAAAGAGTATATTGTTGACTTGCGAAGTCAACGCGAGAATAAACGGATACAAATACGAAGCGATAACGGAGCGGAGCGACAAACGCGCACACAGCGGGGTCGTACGTTCGAGTGCTCGGGAGAATTGTCGGTATCTCTACTCGTTCAAACAAATGTTTAAGTACACACAAAAGTAAGAACCAAAAGAGTACAAATGATACTCGTAGCTCTAACATAATTGGCAATAACGAATAGGGTCGCTACACTATCCCGACTGATTGCAAAAGACTCAGCTAGAGGATTTAAAGCAAATTTGTGATCCACGTCTTTTCAGGCTTTTTTTTACGAAAGTCCACTCATCGGTATACCAAGGATTTCGAGATAGTTGGACCACGAATGAACGTGTTTATGACCTTATTCATAAATTCTCGTCAGCATCCTTCTAGCCAAGTCACTGATTTAAACACCTCTACCCAGTACTAGTTTGACTTTCCGCGATCACGTGTTTGGTACATCACTGAGGAGTGGCTAATGACAATTTGAGTAGATATTGTTCCAATAAACTATGACCAATGACTGATTTTGTGTTACAAACAAAAATAAAGCCATCAGAAGAAATCACAAAAACAAAACCCCGGTTAGCTCTAGGGGTATACCATTTCATAAAGCTCTAATGTCTCAGAATGAAATTCTGTCGCTATCGTAACGCTTTATTAAATTGGGAGTGTTGTCTGTCTGTTCGGTTCATCAGAACATTTCGAAAATCTGTGCTACTAATGTATGGTCCCGGCTATATTTATCATCAAAAATAGCACATTCTCAAAGAACATTTTTTGGTTGTGCGAAGTACTCGACGTTTCAGGAGGTTGACCTTCTGGCAGCGAAATATGTGGCACAATGTTGTAAACCTGCTGTGTTTTCCACATGTAGCTGAAGCGAAATGCTTCAGCATTGAAATCCCATAACATTTTGCAGAGACCCAGATAACCGCCGGTGGTGCCAGTCGTTATTCAGCACGGCCGCTAGCTAAAACAGTAGTGTCCACTGACTGGGTTACACAGCTGGGTTAGTTTGTCCAGTCCACGATCGATAACGACTATCCGTCAACAGACCTTGCGACGACGGGCCCACCACACCAGTCTACGGAACGATCTGTGGCGTTGAGTCGAAATGAACGAGGCAAAACCACAAAACATTTCCCTGACAAAGTGTGCTGTCACGTTCAATCTTATCATCAACCGGCAGGATGAAAGTTTGTTCTTTAAACTTGTGCCGTGGATAAAAAGTGACTGCAGTCTACAGGTCTCCAGTAGTGTTTCAGTGACGACGAGCCGTTTTCAGTTTCTTCAGGTAACTGGTGAACTATGTCGTCGCAGCACCAAGTAGTACCGCAGAACGTCTAGGTTAATCAAGGCATTTCTCAAGTTTGTCCAGTTGTTATTGACCACTGTTGTTGCACTTGAAGTCAGGATAAACTAGTGAACTGTTTACCATCATAAATCGATGTCCTAATAATGAGCTAACTAGTGTTGTGATCCAAGAACGTTGATGGCACAAGAGTGTTTTATTTGACAAAGCAATACACGGGTTAGGCATGTAAACCAGACCTGTCATAAAACCACTCATTTGCACGCGGTATTCAGTCTCAGACCGTCTCGGCTACCACATATGTCAGTGCTCAGTTCCATTGAGTAGCAGGCACCATTATGGGTAATGCTGCACTTTGATGATCCTTCCTGCAGTCTTCTTGTGGCTTGTACGATGTCAGAATATATGCCCTGCACCTGCTACTGAATAGCCGCGGTATGAGCAGTATAATACGATCGTTCATCTTCACTGCACTGGTACTTCACTGATACTGCTATGGGAAAAGAAAGCGACCTAACTGAGTTGCCTTGTCAAACGACCTGACTAAATGCTTCTCACTTAAGATAACGAGATATTCCGACAGACTGGCAAGACGGTTTCTCTTAGTTTCTACAACGCTTTTTACTGGAACTGTAGGACTTGATTCTGATTCATTGTTGAAGCTTGCACTATACTGCAGCTTTAGGATCAAAATCAGTGTATTACAGGGTTCAGGTATGCTCAGTGTTCCGTTCGGCAATGTGCTTCGTTTAACATTTGATCATTAGTAGTTCTAATTCTTTCATATTGTGCAAGTTCACAGAATGACAAATCCAACTAGTGTGTAGGCCCCTTCAGAGGCGAGAAACGGGAGAACCCATGATTACGACAGAGTTGGAATAGGTATTCTGGTAAACCTTATTTAGTCTACACCGTCTAACGTCTGTTAGGCAGCGGATGCGCACCTATTTTTTGGTGAAAATGTGGTTCCCATAAAAACTAACAATGCGGTTTTTTCTGGAGGCTAATACTATAATTTCTGGGTAAATTCGCCAAAAATAATGTCATGTTTATGTGATCATCGACCACAACGCGTAAGGTTGCGGTGTACTTCGAATTTTCGAAACGCATGCGCAGTACTCAATCCATAGGTGCACTTTTGTATGCTACAGATACAGGGATGACAGCAAGCTTACGCCACAGACCATAGAAGCGGTCGAACAGACGTTATAGCAGTCAGAACTGTCGGGCTGTGCATGAGACGGATGGAAGGCAGAGTCGAAGTCAGCGCAGCCGCATCCGTTTACTGTGACGTACAGACAGAATGGTAATCGAGTTTTGAGGTCCGAGTAACAGACACTCCCGTGTGAGGCGTTGATAGAATTTTCATGCTTGATTTGGAACAACTAACAATCACGGTTTACTTGGTGAACTTGACTAGGCTAACGTTGATAGCACAAAAGACAAGCGAGTTACTCACCGGCTAACGTGTCGGACTTTCTGTTCCAATGCAGTGTCCTCATAGGTTGCGTAATAGTGTCCATTAGGTCTCATCACATTTATACCACTCCGTTCGTTGTTGTGTACGGTCACATGGTTGTGGCTTGCAAAAGTGGTAAATTTCGCAGAACGCATGAAGTAAAGCAGAGGTCTACGGACTTAAACTGAATACGTATTGACTACAATAATCTGATAAGTTAGGTACACTATTTAACTAACACGGTGTACTTTGGTATAACTAGTTATAGTTCGGCTCTGCGGTGATGTGTTTTTTGAAAATCTCGACGTACCTTTTTAATTATCTCGTATTCATTTATAAAAGAGTCTTGTAGAGTCTGTTATAAAGAATGCAACGGATGAAGTGGTAATTCACTTTTAAACGTTCCGAGGAATGCACATACTTCCCGAGTAGGCGCACTGAACGTCAAAGTGCTTCCATTGTGGACCATGTCATTTAAGCCTGTGATACTGTTTTCAATTAAGGTGCAAAGTATACGCTGTTTAAGTCGCGGGACTATACTATCCATTGGATAATTCAACCTGAATGTAGTGTGAAAGTTTTATTTCTGTGCATAGAATCATTTCGATCGCAATATTTAACACTTGCTTTGTTTTATAGGTTATCTCTTTCACAGTCGAATAACAAATCAGGCCAGTCGGCTCGAAGGTTAGGGAGGGGCTGCACTCAACACCACAACATCAGTCATACTTATTGACGGGCATTAATATCTGAACTACTGGTTGACAGCTTAACTTTAGGCACGCCAAGTGGATGACTGAGGTAACAGGTTGCCATCATGTTCCTGGTGGACTAATCAGGACAGCCGGTTGTCGAACTTTTGAAGTGTTCATGAGCCACGGTGTAAAAGGTGAAGCATATCATGGTTCACCAATAATGCAATCTTTGGAACTTACGAGAAAAGAAGGGTGACAAACGACCGAAAGTTAACTAAAATGTATATCATAAATTGTTGTCAGTGACATTATTGTGCTTTCTCATCCCATTAAAAATTCTGCCAACAGCAGTAAAGTGGTTACACCTCTCTCATCATTAGGAACAGGTAGTTTTTGATAGGCTACTCCATATTGACTGAAAAGTCTTTCAACACCTTTACGGGGTCTGTTCGGCTATTAGTGACCTACTAAGGAAGCAACTACCTTAGAACTGTTACGAAAGTGACAGTAAGTGCTCTAAGTTCAAGGCTCGGTTGACCATCCTTGGACTTAACCCATCCCAGCACCGAAGATCATGAGCACATTTAATCTTCTTTCTTTCTGAAGGTCCAACAGGGAAATTCTTCACTCTTACAAACCGAAAGAGCTTGTGAGGGCAGGTGAAGTTGCGCAAATTAAGGCCTCAATTTCTCGTCGTAATACACCTCTCACACAAAGTATTAGGCTATTACTAGTCGTTGCCAATATACTTTCTAGAGTAAAGTCTAAGACCTTGCTGGATTGACACATTCTTGGCCGAAGTGATTACTTAGGCAGGTAGTCTTTGTGTGACACATCAGTTCGAAAGATAATTGTTATACCACTCTTTTTGTACTTACTTTTCTGAGGAATTGATGCCTGCTTGACATCGAACGAAAACTGAACTGACTCGGGGACCATGAACGTATAACCCCATACTCGCATGTCACCCACCGAATCGCTGAGGCGCTCGGTTTAACATCCTCCAATAACCACCTCTGAAAAAGCCCTAACTTGAGGGTGATAATGTGTAACTAAAATAAATTAGACATTGTTGATTAATCGACGGCAGCAGACAGAAAGTATTCAGTCCCTTGTAGTTCAGGATAGGTTTTCGAACAAAAGGTAGATAGGACAGTTGAAATCGTGAGCAGGAGCGGGGCGTACGCTGCAATAAATTCGTTGGTTTTCTGAAAGCAAGCCATTGGTTTCCAGTGTGGATCACTCAGGTGACCTGTGCTGATTATCAGTTTCGACTATTTTTCAACTGATCCACTTCCGTGCGCACCAGTAAGTCCATTATGTGTTCGATTGATTGAACACTGTATCGAAATGCTTTACACGGTGAAAAACAAAATGACTAATGTAAGGTGTATAAACTTTTGTTCTAATGTCTGCTGGTGTTGGGAAACATGTTCTGTAGGTGCCGATAAATTCCCGTGTCCTTATTTCAACAGACTCTTTTGAATAAACGAATTTGTATGTTGTGTAAATAGTTATGCAATATTGAAGTCGCTTTGTTTCTTAATCAACGGTGAATTGCGTCACTTTACTACTCTGCATATTCAAATATTACTTGGTGACTAAAGCCGCGGGGAAATCTGGATGGTGAAGAAGTGGTTAACTAGTGTCATCCACCTTATGCAAAAACCTTTTTACGATGTACAAGGGATGAGCCGCAAATCTGGAAGTTCATTGAGAGTTTCTCCCATCTGTTGTGCACGAAGTGTTTTATTGGACTAGGATCTCTCTCTGTTGGACGCAAAAGTGTGTACAAAAATGTGAAACAACTCAGATCCGGTGAAGCATAAAGAATATTGGACTGCTGCCACTTCTTCTCGAAGAATGCACCTGAATTTAGGCTGGGTCCTTTGCATATATATACAAAGAGTGCATAATGTGGTGAAAAATGGCTGATTATTGAAGGACTTCTAGAGTCACACTGATATGAACGAAGAGATACAGTCACATGTCGACCGACTGCGTACCCATCGTTGACGTTATACGTTTTCGAGAACCACTGCAGAAAACCTAATTTCGCAGAATAGCTAATCAGATCCGCACCAGACTGTTATTTTCGGTTAACTGTTAGTGTATCCTTCTGTTCCCCATTCATTTTTAACGTTCCTAAATAACAAATATGCAGCAGTCCGTTCTTGTTTCCTTGATCACAAAGATGCTTTCAACTGCATCAATAGGGAGATTTTGTTTCGTCACGGAGTATGGTATTCAGTCATCTATGTCATAGTGCTCAGTAACTGTTCTTCCAACTGTTCCCAATTTACGCATTCAAAGGGTCAATAATCTTCTGTGCTAGTCGGGAAAGCAGAAAGATTGGGTTAACTGTCGCCAGTTATGCCCGAAGGGTGGGCTGAAATTTTGGTTGAACCTTTTTGCGGATACATTCGAGAATAGAAAAATTGCTGCTTGTCGAATAGCTGCTAGCATCATACCGGTGTCTGAGAAAGGCACATCCAACTTCTGACTGAGTGAATGTACACGGGCGGCGGCAGAGTTCTTGTAAGAACGCTCAATTTTGCACATTAACCGCGGTAATCCACATTAGTCTGCTTCTTATCAATTCCGGTTCATTTTTGATGCATAGCCCTGTCTTGTCCACTCGGTTTTTTCATTCGTGGCTAGTAAGTGCAACAAGGACAGTTTGTTGAATTTTTTAAAAATTATGCCAATGATGTCTCTGAAATTCCATACTAAGAGATGACCACACCGTTCGTCTTAAAGAATGACCCTACCGGAGTGGCTCGTTGCTCTCATGCAAGCTGTTTACAATTCAGTACGCCAAATGTATTGATGTTTTAATTTCCCCTGTCAAATGAACTTGTTACCAGCAAGTTTTTGATGCAAATTTGCCAATACAATTTGAAAACCAGTGTCCACCTAAGTTTCAGTGTACTAACCATTTGGATGTTATATTAAATCACAGTCTGAGGTGGTCTCTCAGTGTCAATATTGTTTAAACCAAAGTAAAAATGACTTTTTGTTTTAGTTACGTTGTTCAACAGTTCTTTCTCAACTTCCAATCAAACGGTTCAAACACCTTTCCATATTACTCATAAGTAGTGTAACAGATTTAATGATTTAGATGAAACTCAATTGCGAAAAATTTGGGTTTCGGCTGGATTCGAACCAGCGACAGAAACAGCATGCTCAGACGCGACAAACGCTTTACCAGTTGAGCTACGAAGCCACGCTGAGAACTCACAGGTTTTCACATTTGAAATCAATCATCCGTCCAATCCACTGTGTCATATGGAATCCGCCAAATGATCCAGTGTCTTGACTGCCCAAGTAGGCCTCATCTAAATCGCGAAGTCGGTCACGTTACTTATAAGCAATATAGTTTTAATCCTCATTAGTGGCACTGGTGGATTGCAACACGAACAGTTGAGAAATCCAGCTTTTTGCAGTCAAGCCACTGAATCACTTGGCGGATTCCATATGACACAGTGGATTGGGCGGGTAACTGAGTCCAAATGTGAAAGCCTCTGAGCTCTTTGCATTGCCTCGTAGTTCAGCTGGTAAAGAGTTTGCCGTGTTTGGGCATGTTGTTTCTCTCGCTGGTTAGAATCCAGCCAGAGCCAAAAATTTTCGCAATTGGGTCTCATCTTTCTAGATTCATGGGTCACTTGTCCACCTACAGTGGCATTGCTTATTAAATTCACAGATAATTTATTGCGTTTCAGCATTACAAAGTGTAGGATCGTCGTTTTGGTTACGCGCTCGGTTGTTTGACCCAAAACCGAGGAAGGCGAGAGACGCGGCAATGTCGTCAATTTAGAGAACGTGTCAAAATTAGGCCACAGAGGCTCCACATTTATAGAACGAATGGATTGCAACACATGGCCGAAAAGACGCGAAGCAAATCAAATGAGCCGACCATACACGGCAGTCGGATACAGAGCGAATCAAATGAAACGGTCATGTATAGCAGTTAGGGCGTCAGAAAAAATCACGTTACAGGGGCCATCTGAAAGCACCGCGAGAGGGCAGTCCAGATAGCACACAGGCGTTCGACCGCACGGCTGCAATCTGATTGGCTGATTGGAACCATACTACCATCCACGACCATACCATCCGACCTGGGCCGGCCGATCGATATGGCCTGATGCGTCATGGCTGCTGTGTTAAGGGATTCACTTCCTAACACAACGCACGCAAATCACTTGGTTCCAAACTTTTCCAATTCTGAACACCTTCGTCACTTCGATCTTTCTAACGACATTTTCATAACCTCAAGAAAGTGCTGTTTCAAATCTGCATATCCGCGTACTCGTGCATACGGTTACTCTGTTAGTTCTTACTTGGCACGATTTCTTATTCTTCCTAACATTTTAGCTACAGAACTGATTGTAAAATAATTAGCTGTCTGCCGGAGACGTGATTGTGTTCATACGAATTATTCCTCTTCATTGGTGCATAAATCAATTCTTTGACTTGGCTTGACAAAGGAATGCTTCCATCCTCATCTGTTAATAGCCCGTTCTTCACTCTTTCATGAGGAGCACTGTGTCGACACTTCTATATCTGCTGCTAATACGATTCTCGTTTTGCTTTGTTTATTGTGCTGCCACAAATCCGAAGTCTCGAATTTTTCACACGAAGGTATCATTGGCTCCGTATCTCTCAGGAGCAATCCCATAAAGTGATTCAAACGACCGCCTACTGAGTTAATATGAAGTGGCTGAGTAGACGAAGATAAACGAGCAATATCTGCAGACAACTTGGACGCGAACGCAAGGTCGCACTGGTGTATCAGTTTAGTATCCCTTAGAAATGTGAAGTCCAGATGACTAGCTAATACTACAGTAAACCTTCTTGCAGCAAGTCACCCTGCAACTCGCACCATTGCTAAAGAAAATTCAACTCACTCCATCCGGCTGACTAGATATAGACGTTTGCGGGTTGTAGATACTTCTACCGTCGTTGAAACACTCACTAGAACCGTTCTGTCCAACTTCCTGGAGTGGAATATACGCTTCATTCCGGAACTATGTGTGATGAGGCTCCACTCTTCACGCAGATGCTTCTTAAGCTTGGAATCAGTATTCTTTAGATCGACCCTTACAATTCAGTCGATTGTCATGTTTTGATTTTTTTTGTCACTGTATGGAGTTCCTTTGAATTGCGTCGAGTCAGGTGAATGAATGACAGTCGAGTGTAGGGCGGAGCGAAGACGATGACCAGATGAGTGACTAGCGTTGATCAAGGATCGCGTAGGCGATCAGCTCCCAGAGACGTCAATTTATCTCTCACAAAAATTCTATAGGACCACTCAATCTGTCGGCCAAAAGTTTTGTTCCTTTTTTAATTCATTTCATTATTTTCTGAGGTTCACATGTTGACAATTTATGTGCTTCCTGATCTCACAACTAGACCAGGAATGTCTGCTTTCTCGAAACGTTATTCGGGAAAACACAAAAAGCCCACAGAATTATGAGTCTACATATATCGCTCTACTACGGGGCCTCCCTAGCTACACCATCCTCGAAGCCTGAGTCACATCGGCACTAGAAAGCAATAACCTGCTATAGACAGATGTCACTGAGAAAAGTACATGTGGCAATATACCGGACCTGCCCTGTAGTGCAGGACGGGCTGTTATCATACTTCCGAAAGGACACATTCAGTTAAACAAGATTTCTTCTAGTTCGACCAAAAGTCAGTGAATTTGCAGAATTTCAAATGCTAGCCTTCAAGCAGGTAAACCCAAGCCTACGGTAGATCGCTAAACGACCGAAGAAGACAAACTGTACCGTCCGTAGTCTTCTCAGAGTCTCAGTTCCACGGATCAGTCGTCGCAAAACAGCATCATTGTTAACTCTATCAGAATTTATTTGTTCGGGAAAAAATAGAGTTTACTTATTGACGTATGATGCGATGATGGGCTAGTTGAAAATGAAACTACGCGCTTGCATTGCGTGCTTCGACAACACCTGTTCAAAGAATATTGCGATACTGGTGTTGGTTAAACCACCAAAGAATGAGAATGACAATTTTCCCCAAGCACGAATAAATTCAGCGATATTTGTATTAGGAGCAACTTCGTGGCTTGTTGATGGCCTTCGGGGAATGTGTAACAAATAACGAGGGAAAATTGTCGCCTGGATCGACCTGATGCATGGGGGTTGTAGTGACATTATTTGGTGAGAAACTCAACGATAACCGATTTTTGATTGTTTGTGGTACATTGACAGCTACAGGAATGTGTAAACTGGTCATACGGGACTACACATAATATCCTATTTATTGAAACAGCGCATCTGCTATTTATTATCACATATTTCCTGACGGGAATCCATTCCCAGCATAACAAACGCCTCCATACATTATTGAAGAAGCAGCTGCTTCCGGAGGAAAAACTCTGGTATCGAACATACACTTTTCTGTCAGCTATTCTTTCGTCGGTAATCATTAGTTCTTCAAAATTATGAACGTTTCTGTTCTATCTTTTATATTCTGATGGATACTGGGCGCTAAAATTTAGACTACAAGAGTGATTGCGCTGGATCTAAAGTGAGAAGAAATGTCGCAAAAATTGAATGATCTTGCAATTTTGTGGCGGAGTACAAAAAAGGATTGCTTCCTTCTTGCAGGGTGAGAAAACGTTTAGTTAGTATACGCACTTAAAGGCAAACCTGAAATAGGGCGATGTGCTTAATGTACATATTCGTGCAAATAAAGACTGCAAACAGTATGCCAGTTCGTTTCTAACTTTGTAGTCAATATCTATTACGATCGCAATACACTGTCCTCCAGAAAGAATATTACGGCGCTTCCTGATGAGTATTGAGGTTCGGGATAACTAACCACTTCGCGTGTTTGATGGTAGCTGATGCTGAGCACGGACTCGCCCAGAGGCCACTTTAGGTCAGTAAGCAAAGCCAAGTCTCTCCATCAATAATCATACCACATGACGGTCAAATGATGAGGCGTGTTGAAACTGAATCGGACAGCAGCCTTGTGCTTACATGCCCACACAATCACGCGTCCTAATTTACGGCAGATTAGCCACATAGCCATCTAACCAATCACTTGTACAGGTGCTCACCTATTCGTCCGTTGGTTATTGATCGTTTGCCTTTGGTTAATCATCTCTTATTTGACCGTACTGTTTTGAACCAATCAATGCACTCAGGACGTGGTGACCCACCAACTCTTGTTCTGCTTACATGAGCTGGGTGTTTTAACAGTTGGCGACATACGCGGAAGTCTTGGGTTGATTACCTGCAGTGTGACTCCTCGTGACCCTAACGATTACTATTGACGAGTGTCTGCGATACAGGCAAAATCGAACGAAGTGTCATTGTCCCCACAACCAACAAGTGGAAGCTGGCCGCTGCATACGAAAAGGTGCATCACAACGAACATATAATGGACGATTGTGTCTCGCAATTCGGTCAACTGATGCTGTGACAGTGGGAGAGGATATCGATTGCAACATTTGTGAATCATTCTTAAGATTAGGTACATGTATTCCACCGTTAAGTCCTGAACTGAAAATTCTGTGCACGAATCCAGTTCCTCTAAAAGATGCGTTCGTATATCGGCATCCTCTGAGGATGTCAACCCGACAAAAATTATCAGAGTCTTGAACTGTGAGTTCGAGATCTGTTTTAACCGGAAGCGTTCACACTTTCGGTTTACTCTACCAGAATACGCTACGATATTTTCTGTAGCGTGCCGAGAAATTTTCAGACATTTGTATGTTCTTTCACCAAAAATGGAACAAAACTTTGAAACAGTTTCTTTCAGAATGAAGTCGCGAGACTTCTGTGAAAGAATATAGTTGCAATATTGTGCATGTCTAGTTGCGCCTAGTTTCTGTATTAAGATGCGCACTTTAGCGAATTCGTCCAGCGCGGCCGCATCAACTAGGAAAATGTCTTCGTAGTGCTGATACCAGGAAGAAAATGTCGCACCGTTACTTGGGTCCTAATTGAAGTCATGGATACTAGTTGCCAATGTCTCCTTCAGCTTCGGTTCCGAAGTGGCAACTGCACGTGATGTAGTCAGGGCGGTTAATTGAGCTGTGGGTGACCCAAATGTTTTAGCATTCGTCTGCCGCTGCCCCAATTAAGCTTGCTAGTGATGCTAAATCCTTTTCTATTGCTGTTCAATCTGATCCTGCTGTTGCATTTACTTCTGTTGTTGCTGTAATGGTCTCAGTAATGCTGTTCTACTTACTCGAGCGGGGCGTTTTAACAAGGCTCAATGGTCTGTTAGGTCAGGCACGACGACTAAATCCGCGAAACCAATTAGCACGTAAGAAACGATCGACACAGCCGGATCGAAAATCAACATCATGGACACAAGACAAATGGTATGTAACCCAATGAGATCAAACAAGCTGTCGATCAATGAAGACAGGCGAACGAGTTGATCACTAAACTGGAGTGTTCACCATGAAGATAGTTTTGTTTTACACTGCAACAGATTTTGATCGAAACCCAGTTTGGTTTTGATTTCCGGAAGGGGGCGGGCACACAACAGGGTGTAGACTATTTTTTCCAATGACCCTTTTGCGCTTATTTTTTTCATTACGCTTCCAATCACCATCCACTTTATCATTTTGATACTTTGAATTACCCGTTGGAAGCATACACATAAATTGGCACTGAATTTCCAGGAGATGTGATGTCCATCTCTAGCCAGCTACAGTAACAATGACTCCGCCGATTACTCGTAGCCACTTTAAGTAAACTGGTATGTCCCATATGGGAGGTTATTTTTCGGCTACATTCATTTCTATCGTGGATTGCCAGATGTACACATTGGTTTCCGTAAGGGTATGGAGTGCTTGGTTGCAGGGTCCATCGAATTTACTGATGCATAGGGCGATGCAAGCAGAAGTGACGTCACCAATCTCAGATACCGTTCCTAGATCGATTAAACCAAGTTGAACGGTTGGCTGGATGAAAGGACATTTTCAACTCATCCACAGTGTGGCTCCTTCATTCGCACTGCACAAGATCAATTGACACTTACAATAATCTATCCCACCAAACTTATTGATCTCATTTCTGCTTTGCCATACGCGTATCCTCCTTTCGCTGTAAATAGAAATTCGAACGCATTACTGAGAACCGTTTACATAGTGTCCGAACAGCTTTTTGATTCACGTATAGTTTGTCTTAAATACCACTAAATTTGTAAACGGTTTATCTAGTCTGAGAAAGCTTCTGCGTCAGTGGTAAAGTGTTACCAATAGACGAAATTACCAGTTACTAATACGCAGCTCTGAAGCCACAGATTCCATTGGCCATAAACGAGAGTTTATAACACTGTTTAAACTGACAGGTGTTTCACTGCTGAAGTTTTTAAAGAACTCTCAAGCAGTGACTTATTGGCTAAAAGGAATAGGCAGACGATCACGCTGAAAGTAAGAAGACAAGAATGAAAGGAGTTATTTGTTTGTAATGGTGAAAACACCCGCTGAAAAGAGTCGTTCTGACCTAATCTACATGTATTAATGTAATTCAGGAACTGGAAAATTTTACCCGATAGCTTTTCGATGTTAAACAACGAAACAGAGGCTTAATCAATGAGGCTGGACTAAGAATTTTATGGGGCAGGAAGGGTAACACGCTTCAGTCAGCGTGTCAACTTAACTGACTAGAAGACTGTAGGTACAATCATCTAGCAAGCCGGATACAGTAGTTCGGAAAGTTACGGTAGTGGTGACTGCATTCAAGTTACTTTTACTAAAAATGTGAGTAGCGTTAAGTCATATGGTCACCCTTAATCTCTTGTAAGATACTCGCACCAAATTTAGTACGAATAAAGTCAAACAGTTTGGGCGTCGTGTTTAACATGTTGTTGATAAATGGATTGAGAATAACACAACGTTACGTGTAAGTTGTAACACTCCACGTTTCAACCACATCGAGTGGCATTCGTCAAGAGTTTTGTAATCGAAATCACGTTAACAAAAGTGCGGTTTCCATTATAACACTCCTGATGAAGGTCACCCGATATGACCGAAACGTAGTGTGTCAAAACCTGCTGATAACGTTGTGTTATTCTCAATCCATTTATAACCCTTAATCTCACTGTAGATATACTGATGACAATCAATGTGGCCATCATAGCTAGTGGCAAAACTACACGTGTGTCGACCTATTTCTGATCAAACCCGTTTCTTGTGTGACATCGAGAAGAGTTTTATTTTAATGTGAACCCACGAAAATACGTAGCTACGGTTTTCACGCTTGTCTAGAATGGACATGGCAATCGATTCGTCAGCCAACGATTTTCCCTTTGGAAATACCGATCAGACGAGCGCTATACCCATGTTAATCTATCCTTTGGTTCTACATGCTATCTTTGAGAAGTTTCATGCACTTGGAAGCAATGGATAACTCCCTAATTCATCAACCTAGTGAAAGTAGGCTAATCATATAAAAAACAGGAGATACACGAAAACAAACCTGCTTCAACTATGTCATGTAAAGTTCAACCAGTTATTGATACGGACGACCCCTGGGGCACGACAAATAGAAGTGACCACTATTGGTTAAATTGTTCTCACTGAGATCCTCAGACACACATATCATCCGGTTACTTATTGGTGTACGCATTAAAAACAAATATTGTTTAGGTTACATGTATATACATGAAAGCCCTTCAGCACAATACAATGAAAATTAAGTGGTGACAGGAGAGCATAAGAAGCAAGCAGATTAGATGACTGTGTGAGGCAGCCAAATGAGAAGCGGTTAACCTGATCGGAACAAAAGAATTGCCAACTGTCCAGAGTAAAAGTATATAAAATGTTTGGTTTCGTGCGTGACGTAACTCCCGTAGTTTCGACCAACAATACAGTGCCACGTTGGACCATATTTCTTATCAAACTGAGCATAATACAACCGAAGTAAAGGTCAAACTGTATGCGTGCGCTTACCTCCTTTTTGATATAGGATGCAATATCCTTTTCTATATTAAATTCTTGTAGTGCCATTGCAGATATACTGAACGCATCCTGCTGCATCTCCTCGGACATGTCCACGTTCTTCACCACACACTTTACCGTAGGTTCGCCCATGTTGAATCGGCTACGCGACAGCACAGTTGAAAAATGTCGGCTGAATGCCGACGTGGCACCAGACTAGTTAACGGCTATGGGGCAACAGCCGATTGGTGTATAATCACTGGCTTGTGATTTGCCTGTGAGTGCATGTGTCTAGGCGGTGCACTTCCACTCACTCTAGGCACTGAAACATTGTGTGATTAGTGTGTGGCAGGTAGGCAACATATCGATCTACGGAAAATCCGGACCATTCTCTGACTTGACCTATTTGTTTGGGGCCTAATTATAATGGCCGCGTGGGCATGACGTGAAAACCACTTATGTGGAATGTAATGCTATTTGGCGGGCTGTTTTTCTGAAGAACCGCAAACGAAACGCAAGTATTCCGAGGGGTTCGCAAAACGTTTCAAACAGTGTCACTACACCATCTTCACGCGATTAGGTAACTGTGTTTAACGTGAAGCATACTAGCTGGGACTACAAAACAAACGAAATCCCACGGTCTCTCTGAGAATTGTAATGCTTGTCTGGCTGTTACCGTTAGCAGTGAGCTAATCGGCTGAGCCATTAGAAACTGACTATCGCCCGAATTATTGCAGTCATTTAACATTGAAAACATTCATACCTAGGATGCACAACAAGAGACACTAGTAAGCGTCTAGTAGACAAATTGTAACATGTGAAAAAAATGGAACTGTGCAAGTGACCATCTCATAACGGGCCCAAAGTTACTTCTATTCATCAGTTAACTTTTTTGTTAGTTTTATTGTGTTGTGTTTCGAAACACTGTCTTTCGTTCTGGTATACCACATTTCCTGCGGTGTCCTTTAAACCGGCGCTACTTGTTTTTAATCACCCTACCGTGACTGTTGAACGATCGCCATTGGTTCCCAGATGGTCCTCTTTAACTCTTAAATGATAGAAACTATAGTGATGGGAAGTAATTGTAGATTATCGAAAAGTCGCCTGATGGGTATGAGGTAATTTGCTCCATACGCCTGTTTGTAAAGAAGGCGAGCGTGCGATTTTGATTGAAAGCTATTCACGGACATACCAGTGTACTGATGGGTGTACCTGTCTATATGCCTGTAACGAAGGTTGTTTGATCTCAACAAAAATTCCGTCGATCGATGACTCAGAGTGTGGACATGTTAGGACTCGATCCCATCCGTCTTCCCATATACTTCATAAAACTCCAATTATGCAGACAGCTGGTATGTTGTAATCCTCATCAAAATATTTAAAAAAACAGGAGAGCTGTTTGTGAAAAGTAGAAACAATCACATTAATCAAGGAATATCACAGATATGAATATTTCATAGTCTACTAGAGGGAAATAGAGTAATTCGATGGGTACGTTAAAGTAACACACGCGCCTGTCATGAGGTATGCCCCGCTTAGTGTCGAGAAGTTCACACTTGTTCGCGTATTAAGTGGCTTGGAAATACCTAGCCAAGTGAGGTGGGGGGGAGTACGAACCGTTCTTACGTCCGCAGACCGGGAGTGTAGAGTCTGATGGCAGTAACACTGTTATATAATGACATTAGAAAACCTTGCACGTAATTTGGAATGTTCCTTCATTTTTTATTGGAAGTTCGGGGATTTAAATCACTTCAAACTGAACATCAACCACACTTGATCGGTACCGTCGTCTTTCGAATAGCTTTGTACAGTCCTGTCGATGATCACGGGATCATGACTTTTAAGCTAGGCTGAAGTTACCGTTTTCAATGAACCAGCTGAGCATGTTATAAATCTCTAATAGAAATTCGGAGATTAGAATTATTTCCAACTTAACATCACCCAAAGTTGACCTCAACCGTTCGCGCCCTTACTCGTGGTCCTTATCCATAAGGTGGGAATCGGCTGCGTTGGCGATATGGCTTTTCGGACCGTTATAGTACCATTTAAGAGGTGTCACGGCTCCTCCCAGACAGCCGACTTGGGGTTTTCTCATAACTACCAGCATGACAGCAACAGGTGATAGAATGAAATCAGACATATAGGTTATCATGAGAAGAAACGCGTAGCAAACAAGCTCGTTTTCGGTGTTTCATCATCAGGCTAAATACAACACATTATCCTTCACAATTGGCATCTATAAAGAGCCTCTTTATACCCGTACCGCAGAGGTGACAGTCTCTAATACACTCGACAATCGATGGATGACACCAGCGTTTACCCCCTTTATTCTAGACATAAAAATGTATATTTCTACAGTTGTATTTGTTGTATACGTGTCAAGGTCGCCTGTGTGCCTCATACTCGTGTTCAGACTCAAGCTGCGCTCTGAATGGTCGCGCCTTCACAGCCCAGCAACCCATTCGTCCACACACATAAGAATGACGCTACCGCTTGTAAATGGACTATATAGTTTCTGTTTCTGCTGTGTCACGTATTCTTCCTAACGCTGCAATAGCCTGTAAGGCTTACTGCTGATTGCACCCGAATAGGGATACAACGGCAATGATGTCTCGTTTTAGAATGTTCGGGGTTATACGTTCCGACTGAACGTGTTTTGAGTATGATGGTCTTTGCAGACACTTTAAAAAAGTGTCCGGCGTGAAACGTATTTGTGAATTAGTTTCTGACAGATACACCAAGTTCCTTTTGTGCATTAACGGAATGATTTTATAAAAATGTGTGCATTGGTTAGATAATCTCTGTAGGCTAGTGTTTGAATACGTCCATCCATTGGGTTGAATAGCACCATATCGAGAAAGGATAACGCGTTATCCTATGTTTTGATGGTGAGCTTAATGTGGCTATGCGCACATTTGCAATCATTAAACCAGTCGGTGGATATTATCGTTATTTTTGGCAGTCAAAATACGTCATTTAGGTCATTTGCTTCAAACACTTTATTAGTTTACAACTGTCTTCTTTATCCTGACCTTTCGGACTCTACAGCCTCTTCAAGTAGATCCAATAGCAAATCTATATTTTACAAAATTGAACACCACCCACACTCGATCGCAGACTTCGCATTCAGATAAGCCTTTCGGCTAGCCCACTTCGAGAGGAAGCACTAGACTCGAGTTTCGCTCTTATTAGAGCTCATCAGTAGTGCATATCCTTGTCCGGATCAGAGTTTACACTCTGACCCTCGTGCTTGTGAGACTGGCGTGTTAACCACAACGCCAGCAACCTCACAATAGACATGACCGAATAATCAAATCCAAACGCTTAACCACAACCTTGTATGAATAGTGTTCAGCTTGCCCGATCATTTCGAAAGGAGAATGAACAGAATCACTCTGTTCTATCCAATCGCTCTAACAAGAGCGAAACTCGAGTCTAGTGCTTCCTCTCGAAGTAGGCTAGCCGAAAGGCTTATCTGAATGCGAAGTCTGCGATCGAGTGTGGGTGGTGTTCAATTTTGTAATAATCTAAATCCCCGAACCTTCACTACCAAATCTATATTTGTCCACATTCCTGTCTACCGTTCTCTATCTCTTATTCAGAGTCCAGATTTTTGCACAATTAAACCATAGCTCACTTTTATGCTCTAGAGTATTAAAAAATGATTACTAACCTGACTGGAGTAACACAACTTGGTATGTTCCTGTCCAGGAATCTTTGCGGATATCCTTTTAGACTTAGCACATCTCGAATTTGTTGGAGTTCATCCGATTGTCTCTGCCGTGCCTATCCTTTTGGCTCTGCTTTTAAAGCAGCAAACCAAATTCCGCTTATACTTCAGCGGAGCAAAGCTGAGGAAGTGCGTGTACTGGCCAGTCCACGTTTTTTCTCTATGAACTACTCTTTGAATTGATCTATCAGTTCTACGGAGTATGGCAACATTCAGAAATGATAGTTGGTTATTCATCTCTAATTCGACGGTGGATAAAAAGCCGGTATTTATCACCCTATCATACAAGGGGGAAGCTACCAGTGAACTTATCACCTGCCGAATTTGTAATGCAGTCGACAGTGCCTATCCTGCAGCACTGGTCATCCTATCGTTCAATACCTGCCCGGTACTGGTGCCACACCTCAAAGGTAGCTTGCCTAGGTTTTCTTCGTTCTTTTGTGTTTATTCTCTCACCTGTTGTTGTCAAGCTGGTTATGTTGAGAGAATCACAAGGCAGGTGTCAGAAGGGATTCGTGAACACCTTCCAAAATGGCTTCGCAACGGTTCGATAAAGCCCATTTCCATTGCAATCGGTTCTCATCTAACTGACACTGGTCATCACACTGAGCCGGATGAAGCCTTCCGAGTCATCTGCAAGGTTCGTCAAGCTCACTCCAGAGCTGTCAGATTGCGACTGTTATCAACGGCCGAGGCAATTGCCATCAGATTTTACAACCCCTGTCTGTGTGCCCAAAAACAGTTCGTGCAAGTCCTACAACTCCCTTGGCCAACCATTCCACAGCCACCGCCGAATGCTTGTCTCGCGGCAGACACGAGTGATAATGCCACACATTCACCAACACTCCCACCCTCTCCTGTAGACTGTGATCCACCCCGTGTCTATGTTTCTAATGACCCATTTGACGCTCTAATTTTTCATATATAAAATGCATGTACCCTATGTAATTGTAAAAGCCTGATGAGAATGACCGAAAACAGTGTTTCACTGTGGTGAAACGGTTTCTATGGGACTCTGGAAACGATTGAAACAAGGTGGTATGGCCAGTGTTAAAATGTGTCACATATTCTTCACAAAAATACTTGAACTGACGGTATTTTCCACCATAATCTATCATAGTTCTTTTTTTCCTGAATGTCTGTTGAAAGTGCGGGAGTGCTGACATTACCTTGGGTAGCTTTTGGGCACAAGTTTGTGGACAAATAATGAAAACCAACCTAGATACCGTGAATGCGAAAATGATTTTCATAACTGTTAGTTACAGTGAATGATATTTTCTTTAAATCTACTGGAGGATCATGCCCATATGATTTCAAATTGGTTATTTCTTGTTGACTTTGTTAGGCGCCATCAAAACTGGCAAGCGAAAACCGGCTGAATTTGAACTGTGCAGCAGAGCGTGCTGTCGTGCTATTGGCGCCACTTCAGTTTTCGTTTGTGTACGTTAGATGCGCATGACTTACTGGGCCTTTGGCTCTCGCTTGTCCTTGTTGGCTCCTTTTACAGAACTATTGTTGAAGCCTCTACTTCGGAAAAACGCTGTTCCCTGGCGTCTCCACGTTGCTCTGGGTTGGTCCGCAAGTGTAACGGGCAGCCAGAGTAAAAACGACTGACCTGTATTATAGCCTTGTGACTCTAGTCTATTTATTTGATGAGAGTATTTTTGGCATGGATCTGTCTACCGTACTTATCATGTGCGACTAATATGTAACAAGATCCATTCAGTAATTACTGATCGTTTGCCCTTCCTGAATAGTAATGTAGTTCCCCCATCTCCGCACTATGGCACTGGATACCGTAAAATAGTATTGTAGTGGAGTTCAGCGATCGCAATATACTACTGATACCGCGGCTATTCAGTAGCAGGTGCGCAGCATATTTTTTGACATGGTACAAGCCACAAGAAGGATAATCAAAGTGCACAATCACCCATAACAGTCCCTGCTACTCAATGGAACTGAACACTGACATCTGTAGTAGCCGAGACTGTCTGAGGCCGAATACTGCGTGCAAATGAGTGGTTTTGTGACAGGTTTGGTTTACATGCTTAATCCGTGTATTGCTCTGTCGAATAAATAACCCTTGTGCCATCCGCGTTCTTGGATCACAACATTGTCTTTAAGCACTCTATGCACTGAACTGCTACACAAACTGGGAGACTTCCCAAAGACTTATCCGAACTATCCTAATTACCCAAACATTTTCATAGGAAACTGCGCTGTGGATACAACATTGCTGTAGAAACAAATCGAGCAAACCCAATGATGACTGTCTGTTATGTTCCACTAAAGTAACCCATTTCAGGTGGATAGTACACATACTTGTAAACAAAAATACATGCTTTTCAAGGTCTTGGAATACAATCATTCGAAGAATTAAAGAAATGCAGTTGAATTTCATCAGACTTCAGAGGGATTAACATGTGTGTGTGTGTTCCTGACCTTTTCTGCTATCTTGGCGTGGTGGTTAGGTTTGTGTGCTGTTTTGATCCGGCCAACTGTGCTGACTGCGACTTCGGTCGTTGCAGGTACAACCATGTCAGATTGGTAAAAGGGGAGAAACCAGACAAAAGGCAGATGCGTTCGTTGTGTATGGTGTCAGTGTGTTGTGTTTTGGTTCGGTTTGATATTTTCTCTTTTGATTGATCTGATTCTCTGTATGTGTGATTGGTTCGTCTGTGCAGTATAATCTTTGTGTGAATGTGCCGAACGTCTTGGGTCGTGACTGTCGAGCCTGTTCTAGGTGGTTGATGATGATGCGTATGTGTTTGTGTGTATCACCTGCTGTTTTGCGGTACAGGCTTTTGAGCCAAAGGCTTTGGTTGAGGGTCCTGATCGCTCTCCGGTTTATGTCTGGGCTTCTTGGCAGCATCCGATGCCCACAAAGACGACGATAATACAAAATGAACCACATACCATACTGCATCGACCGTCGCGCAGGATAAACCGCGTCGCCCTATCTGCTGCACATGACAGGGTGGATAGGCGAAAATATACTACTGCCAATCACTCACCCTCATACTGTCCCCCCAACATTAATTCCCGAGCAGATAATACTCACTCAAGTTTCAGTAATCCGAAGAGCAACCTGAAACAGGTCCAGAGACACAAGACGCTCTGTGTTGGATCATAAAATGTGCGCACGCCGCTCGATTGATGCAGCTCCAAAGGATGGCTTGAACGGCGCACTGCAATGATCATGATGGAACTGTGTCGCTATGGAATCGACGTAGCATCCTTGAGCGAGACAAGGCTTGCAGATCAAGGGAAATTTCGAGAAGTAGGTGCCGGCTACACCTTCTACTGGATACGTTACCCGGCAGACGGTACTTGCGAGCATGGTGTCTGTTTCGCAGTCACTGATCGCATCAACGCCTTGGTGATAAGCGCACCACACGGCGCCTGCGACTCGGTCGAGGTAAGTGTGCCACGTTTATAGATGTTTATGGTTCAATTATGTGTCACTCTGATGATACAAAAGACCAGTTTTGTAAACAACTGTCCGTCACAATCCGGTCAGTGCCGGTGACTGGGCGATTGTTTGTTTTGGGTGACTTGAACGCTTGAGTTGGGCGCGACACTGTAGCTTGGCCGGGAGTCCTCGGACCCTATGGCATTGGTTCGGTCAACGGGAAGGGTGATCGTTTGCTACACAAACACCCGATTCCAGCTGGAGGCGAGCGACATCGCGACGTGGACTCATTCACGAAGCGGCTACCACCATTCGCTTGATTACATGGTTGTGCGGCAGCACGACATTCGTGAAGTGCGTATCACGCGAGTAATGCGTGGTTCTGGATTTTAGCACAGATCATAAGTTGGTCAGGACCAGCCTGTTTATCCATGTTTGTAAACCTGTTTATTGTAGTTCTTCCGAACAACAACAGAAGTTGAGTATCAAACGATTTGACAACTGTGAGACGAAGACTGCTTTTCGGTGTGCCGTTGCTGCTCTCTTACAAGACGTTCATGTATCCACCAACCCCGAGAGTATGTGGAAATTCATTGGAGAACGGATCACGACAACAGCCACCGAGACGATCGGTATCAAATGCCAGACACGTCCGGACTGGTTCGACGACAACAACGCGGTTATTGCCGAAGTGGTACGAGAGAAGAATGCCGCGTTTGGTTCCTCCACAGTGGTCTCAGACAATGAAGCGAAGAAGGCCACTTTCCAGAGTATCTGCGGTCAACTGGTCAAACGTGTTCGCGGAATCTACGATTCGCTTAAGACGATTCCGGTCCATCCGTCCAGTTTACCAAAGAACTGATTTAGGTGAACACCGGCTGCTCGCGCACCCAACCAGAGGGTATTATGAAAGTGTGGCGCAAACACTAGCAGCCTACTACATCATTCTGTTGTCATTGATAAGGTGATTGTAAACAACCTGTCGCAACAGTCCACCAGACCTTCACTTGCTGTTGCTCCGGATTTGACAGAGGTGCAATGAGCGATCAGACAACTGCGCAATGGAAAAGCTGCAGACGAGAATGGATTGTCAGATGAGTTCCTGAAGAATGGCCGACCGGTGTTGGAACGTGCACTGTTCCAGCTGGTTCACTCAATCTGGGAGCACGACGTGATGCCGCAAGAATTCAAGGGTGTCCCTGTCGTACTCTTGCCCAGAGGTAAGGGTAACAAGCAATGTCCCGACAGCTATCGAGGCCTAATTCTGCTGAGCTGCACAGACAAGGTGCTTGCAGGAATCCTTATGAACCGGCTGAATGAGGTTGTCTTGGAGCCCAATGTTTCTGAGGAGCAATGTAGATTCCAGGCGAGTCAGAGTACGATTGACCTGGCCTACGCTCCTTGAAAGCTTCAGGAGAAGTGTCGGAGACGGAACCAGCCCCTGTAAGCCCTCTTCGTAGACCCAACCAAGGCGTTCGATTCCGTGAGCCACCAGGCGCTGTGGACGGTGCTTGGTAAGTTTGGATGTCCAGGTAAGTTCGTCAATTTGACTAGATTGTTGCATGTGGACGAATGTGCAATTGTGTGGATCTACCACTGGTGATTTCGACATTGTCACTGGCGTGAAGCATGATTGTGTGCCAGTCCCAGCCCTATTTAGTTTATATTTGACTGCCATACTAACAGTTACTTTCCAGGACTCTGGGAAGGATAGCGTTGAGGTTAGATTTTCGGACGGATGGGTGCCTGTTGAATATCCGATGTTTCGGCGCCTCAACTCGGGTACATACTTCAACAATACGCATGCTTCTGTTTGCAGATGACAGTGCATTGTTGGTACACAGGGAAGAAGAACTGTAACACCTAGTGACTGCCTTCGCGCCCACAACATCCGAGTTTGGAGTGGACATCAACACAGTTAAGACATTTTCTTCCCTGCGGCCTATGCAACTTTATACCCAAATCCGCGTTAATGGAGATGTTGTCAGCAGTTTCACAGATTTCTGCTATTTGGGTAGCGATCTATCCGTGGACCGCG
>LUCH01004813.1:0-45108 GCA_013368495.1 Paragonimus heterotremus
TGCCCTGAATCAAGAGGTTTACAACCGCCCCGATAGACTGCTTATAGCCGTGAATCCTGATAGATTCTACACAGATTTTTGTGATATGATTCACGTCCAATTCAGCGAGCATAATGGCTAGCCTGGCATCTTAGTAAGGCTACGTTTTTTCAAGAAACACCCAGGTCATCGTAAATAAGAGTACCCAGAACGGGTTGCTGTGAGACAGGCCGAGAAAGTTCTCCTTTTACTTAGCAAGTTCTTTGAGTACTTTGTCGGGAAAAACAAGAAGTGGCTTTCTACTGTCCAGAGTAATTATTCACCCGGGTTAACATGATGTATCTCCTCATCCGTTTAAAGCCGTGCCAGTCTCCAAACCTTTCCGTCACATGCATAAATCGGACACACCACATAATAACAGTTGCACCAATAATGAATATCACCCAGCCGTTTTGTCAGCCAAACTGTCAGATGCGTATGACGAGAGAGGTCTATCACATTGATGCAGAACATTGATATCAGTAAAACACCTCCAAAAGTGTCTCATTGAGCGCTTTGTCGTTGGTCAAAATAGCATTTTCCGGCTTGCCTTTCCAGTTCATGAGGTGAATGACGGTGTGTCTGATTTCTAAGTTTCATCAAGCTCCACTAGCTTTGATACCAAAGCCATTAATCTCTTCGTTGAACTCAAAAGCAGCACATTCACGCAGTAGCCTTCGGCTGCTCAAGTTTGTCTCGGGAGTGTAACTGGTGGTGCCGACAAATGCGTCTTCAGTAGTAAATGTTGGCCAAACATTTTACACAACCTACGACCCAAGGAACAGCACCAATCAGCTTGAAACTCGGAAACATCACCCCATTTTTAGGTGTGTTAGGCGTGAACTTCGACGTGTTTACTGACGAACCGTCTTGCAAGCAAGTCTATAAAACTTCTTACAGGCGTCTATACATGACTACCTTTAACGATATCCCGCTGTTCGTGCGTTCCCCAAGTACAACACGACTTTCGTAATCGCAGTTCGTTGCTGATAGTCACTGATAAGTCGAACAGACCATTTGACACGTGGTCTCCTTCATCTATGCTTGACTGTTTAAGTAGTCCCACGTTTCGCTGATTAAAAGCTACTTCACACGATCATTTTCGAATGTTTCATTTTTTACAATTTAACTGCCGGATAATTTCAGTATTAGATTAAACCACGTCCAAGGTGGCAAAGAATTTTGATGGGACCAAAATTTCCACATTTCCTTACAGTCGAAGATAAATCGGGAATAAAATTAAACTACTTCCAAGTTGACAGTAATATACCGTGAAGTTGAAATGGACAAACACAATTCCGAAACAACTTTAACTGACTGGTTGGGACGTAATGCATTATGAGGGATTTACAGATACGAACAACTGCCCTTCCTTTCTCTAAAATACCAAGATGTGATGTGGAAAAGTATGTTGATGCGGTGTCGCCCAGTTTACTACACCAGTTACACTTGCTTTCCTAATATTAACCATGACATTCCCAAGATAGTTGAAACTTGTGTCATCCCCCAACTGTTACAGGCCTACTTTCAACCGCAGTAGAATATCATTATTCTTCCACCAGAATTCCTCAGAATACAAGTCGGTTGGCTTCGTATGAAAGCGGCTCACATAGGAGCTCCCGGGTATTACTGCATGGGTTGCGTTTGATGGGGATTCACAGTGTAACCTCCAACGAATTCCTATTGAGCCTTCAAAAATATTATTTTTATTTTTTAGTGTTCTCCTACTATTGCGTTATTTACTAATGACAAATTTGTCTGAACGTTACATCGAGAGATGAACTTTTATTTGGCTAATGGGTAGGCTCTAGAATGTTTATGGCCAAAGATACTGTATCAAAAGTGAGTATATTTTGAATCCGTACGGAATAGTTCCAGAGGTTGCCACCTCTACGAATTTACTAGATAACTGCCTACTGTACGTATTCAGGCACATTGCTGCGAAGTTACGCATGGTTTAGTCATCAATAGTTTTGTTATACCAGGCTTATTACTGCTGACTTTAAACACCGCACGCTTCCGACGTAATAAGGTTCCCTATACTTTGTTTCAAGAAAGCAATGAACCCTGGATGAAGGAAAAGTGGCGGACGGATTATGAGTGGAAGCGGAAGGTGAACTTTTATAATGGAGCCAAACGCACAAAAATTTGGCACCAAATTCTTCAGCGTTCAAGTCGCTTCATATTCTGTAGTGCCATGTTGTAACCTACAAGTACACTGTTGCATATGGGTTGACATAAAGTCAACAACACTTTCATGCAAAGCCAACCGACTTGTATTCTGAGGAATTCTGGTGGAAGAATAATGATATTCTACTGCGGTTGAAAGTAGGCCTGTAACAGTTGGGGGATGACACAAGTTTCAACTATCTTGGGAATGTCATGGTTAATATTAGGAAAGCAAGTGTAACTGGTGTGGTAAACTGGGCGACACCGCATCAACATACTTTTCCACATCACATCTTGGTATTTTAGAGAAAGGAAGGGCAGTTGTTCGTATCTGTAAATCCCTCATAATGCATTACGTCCCAACCAGTCAGTTAAAGTTGTTTCGGAATTGTGTTTGTCCATTTCAACTTCACGGTATATTACTGTCAACTTGGAAGTAGTTTAATTTTATTCCCGATTTATCTTCGACTGTAAGGAAATGTGGATATTTTGGTTCCATCGTCACGAAGTCAAACCTTTATTAAGGTTGTCTTCGGTCTCAAGTGGTCCCCGGAAGTTCTGAATCTTTCCAGCTACTGATTTCTTCACCACCATTCAGCCTTTTCTGACCGTTGTTAGCTTGGTCCGCGGTCTCGTTGTTTTGGTCAGTCGACAACGCATTTTTAAAATATTTTCCATAATTTTTTGCTGGACGCTTGTTCGTTTATCATGCCTCTTTAATGAAACTCACTAGCTAGGCAACAAACAATGTTTCTACCGACGTAGTGGGTAGTTTCCTCTTCAAACACAACGAACTGTCTCTTTGCCTGTCTTGACGCTTAGTCAGCTATTGCTATTAACAACGGGCAAGCTAGTTGAGTGAGAGACGCATTGACACCCTATAAAAATTTCACCATGTATATTACGTGGCGTACGCCTCAAGAATAATGAGTCTGTGACATGTAAAAATGTTGCGTGTGCATGATTGCTTACTGTACACGTCTACTGGGCAGCTAGTACCACCTAAATTAGTCTACAACCTAAAATCCGTTTGTCTCAGTTTTGTTCATTTACGACGAAAAATCTGTTGTCCAGCAGTTAGATGAGGCTGAATATGCTGAAGCCTTCTTGGTACAGGCTATGTACTCTGTTTCATAGTGAAGGTGTCGGTGAACCATGTTCATGTTAAACACAAATATACTCTTCCTTCAGTTGGCTAGTTTTAAACTATTTCCATCAGAAATTCTCGCTTCTTGATGAATGCATACTTGTTGTACAGTATTCCGGTAAATTTGTCGGCAGTTAACCGTTTGAAAATTCTTGTCGGATTAGTTACGATAAACTAAGTCACTTTAAGGTAGCGCTCAGTGTTCAAGTAGCGATTATGTTCACAACAGCAAAGCTAAGCAACACAGTAAGCGACCATCAGTTAACCAGTGATAATCAACTTTATTAAGTTTCGCATAATTAGAATTTCGCTGCGTCACACTTGTGCGTTGTTTAGGATATCTGTGAGTATGTCCGCATAGTATGTATGTGCATGTGTCCACGTGACCCGAGAGGTTCTCATTCGAGAGTTCACCTTACCTACCTTGAGAGTATAACCGAATTTAGTACCCCTAACGAGGTCACCGGTTTCGAGGACAGAGAGAACACTAAACCAAAATGCACATTTGGCCAATCCGGACAAAAACGGTACTTCGACTGCATCGCCCTTTACACGATAATAGTGGATATTTCTAGCTAGTCACCAGTCGGGTATGTTATTAATATAACTGGGACGGAGTCATTGACTCGTCACTGGTTACTATGCGTTATATACGTATGCGTGTGAAAGGAGTGAGAGAAAACTTGTGAGCACATTCATGTGCACGCTATCAGCGTCATTTCAGACTGACAGAATGCTCAGCGTTCGTAGTGGCAAATCCTTATACCGTTCAACAGAACACGGTACGTCTTCATTTCCTTAGAGTTTACTTACACCTCTCAAAAGCAATGTGTTTTTTGAATAACGTTTATTCAAGAGACTAAATCCACAAAGGTTATGAAGGTAATGTACCGGAAACTAATCTCAAAGAATTGTACGCATCAGAGTTGGCACAACCACCTGCTCGCTGTTTAAACATGCTATTTAACCGGAGATGTGTTTTTGTCTTCGTCAAACACACACTCAACTGACATCAACGTGTACTCATTTTCACTAACTCACAAGGTTATGCTTCATCGACAGCTTAAGTATTATTCAATTTGAAGTCAGCTACCCAAAACCCAGTGGGTTTCTGGAACAGTAGTTGATATTAAAATGCGAGGAGTGGGATAACAAAGGCTCTCAAAAGGTGATTCAAGGTACTGTTTCACGTTCATTGTTGATTGGTGAACGTCGAATTTTAAATTGCTCCTGTGGACTGATCTTCAAATGTCTCTCTCTGCTCCTGTCAAGTGCTATTTAAAAACTGTTATTTTTGATGTGTCCTAATAATTTCAGCAGTTTTCTTCCGTGCAGTGAAGACCCAAAACATTGAATTGCCTGTGATCCTCGTATGGTAGAGTTGAACAATAGGTGTGAACTACTGATGCGCAGCCAGTTGGAGACAGCAAATTTTCGGAATATTTTGACGAAAGTACAGAAAACTTTGGATGGCAATACACTGAGAAATGATGTTTTCCATGGACAGGATTGTCTTTGACGTTTATTTTGTTTCAAGGATGATTGGTGTGAGCAAATGAGCTTATATCCTGCTTGTTAAATGATACCACCTATGTCTAGTCATTGATTAAACTGCCGTTATGCCATCATCGTTCATCGTTCACAACACTGGTGTGCTACAGATACACTGTAGTGCCATTGATCTTTGATCAGTTACTTTCCTACACAACGCCAGCGTGTGTCTCACTGGAGCGTTTAGCAGTACACTAGTGTTGCACAGAGCACAAATTAAACTGGAACTCATCAAGACATAAATTATGAAAGAATTGATGGATCCAGTTTTTGTCTCTCTTTTGTTCACCGTTACAGGACAGACGCATAAGCGGGATAAGCAAAGTTCGTTGTGTATCAAAGCGGTCCATCATTTCTGAAAACTTGTGGTGATTCAAACAAACGTCTGCGTCGGAATACTGATTGTTGCTGTTAGCTCTAGTATTGTGTTCAGCATACAATAGTTATAATGATCATGACTAAGATATACGCCTAACTTAAACTACATTCGAAGATTCTTCTGTTGTACCTATGTTTACTGAAAAGATCCTACATCGGCTTATGTCTTATCAACATTTTTCGACGTTATACAACAACCATTCATTTAATAAAGATGTAAAAGGTCACGAAGCCTTCCGAAGTATCTGTACAACTATGACCCTGATCTCCAACTACATAATGAATACATGTCTTTCAAGCTCGTCATCTGTTACGACCGACATTATTTTTAATCAGTATATTATTTTCAATTTATCCCAACCTAGTTTAGGTAATCAGGTCTCTTTGTCTGCGTTATTCGCTGTAGTGCACAAAAATAGCACTACGGAATTTACTCGTCATTTAAAATGCGCAACGAGAAACTGCTGCCTGATACGTGAAAAAATCATCTTGATTGATGCAGATCCTTTGCACATCCAGCTGTGTAACCTTCAGTCAATTACTGCATCTCCGAAAATAATACTTAAGGCAAGCAGTCAAGCAACAAAACTTTTGCAAAAAGGACCACTATCTTTTGATTACAAATGGCTGATAGCGCCAAATAACGCTCGTTATGTAGAATGCACAAATATGCTGATTTCCTGACTTTCATCCATACGGTCATGTGCACGAAACTTCAGTGGCATTCATTCGAAAAATTCGTCAAACATAATCGGTTACGTTTGTTTTGAAATTAGTAACAGTAACGTAGATTTTAATTGATTCCCTGAAATCTACTCGTTGTTCTGCTTTGCCTGTATTGTGTCGACTGTCTGAACCCTAGCAGATATGATGTTCTGGATGGATACGTTATTCCAGAGTAGTTGCAACTTTTAACTCTAATTGTTACAGCTGAATGACACATCATTCGAGCACGGAGTCAGTCATAACCCGGAATGCACACAGCACAGCAACCACCACATTTACTGGCTCAAACAATACAGGAGCAATACACCTAGTTTTCGTTTAAGTTACATTTGAAAGTGAGAAAACATTTTGATAATTATCGTTGCGAACGTTTACCGTAGTAATTAGCCTTACTCCTAAGTAAAAAGACAGTGAAAACATTCAGTAAAGAAGGTGGTTATTAGAAAACTGACTAAATAAGATCCGGCGGAAGTTCTGGCTGTTGAAGCTCATTTGCTGACCCTGTAAAATGAACGCCGATTGTGTATTTTTGAAAGTTTACTGAGAGTGCATATCCTTGCGACGGCTGACGAACTGTAATGAGAGCGAAACCAAGGTCTAGTACTTCTTTACGAAAGGGGCCAACTGGAAAGTCTATGGGAATGCGGTCAATTGTGGGTGATGTTCAATCTTTAGGAAAACCAACAACCCCTACTACTGATCAGTAGTTATTTTTCTGTATGTCTACACTGCATGCATGTTCACTGGTTCGCTTGTTACATTTGGCACTAACATAAAATCTTGCGTTAATCAGTGTGGGTGTACACCGCACAGCCTATCCCGGAGTGAACATCACGGTGGGTTATCGTAACCTCTGATGTATTATGTACTACAATTAAAAAACGAATAATCCTACCCGACCGCTGAAGGTAGTATGATTTTTACAATCACTAGGCTGTGGTGGACTATTTCCATCTTCTTTGTTTGCAGAATCCATCTAGGTACTAGTGGTTTCGAAACAACAGAATCCAGTAAACTTAACGCTTTCATTCAGCATGAAGGGATGCGCTATTTTTTCTAACTAGCCACTTCTAACTCACCGTTTTGACGGGTTTGTGGGATTAAGCAGGCACTTGTAGAGATAGGCACCATGGTTATAATTTTTCAGACGACCGTTCGTTAGCAGTGTTTTAACCAGGCGTGTGTTCACAACAAATTTAATTCTAAAAACTAGGCATTACGTCATGTACTTAACCTTTTAGATCGATACAAATTTTAAACATTTGTATGACTTGGGAAAAAGACAAAGTTTCAACACACTTGTGGTTAGGTGTCAGTGAACCTTTGGTGTTATCAGACTAACGAAACTTGCAAACGAAAATCTTCAACGGAAGTGTTGTAGATGACTACGGTTTTGTTACATATTCAAAATGTATACTCCCTACACTAACATTTGCTGAGAACCAGGTTGAATGATCGTCAGGAATTTAACTTCTAGTAACAAACTAACTAGTAACTTCATAAACCACCACCTATATGTTGAAAAATAGTTGCCAAAATTAAACACAACGTTTCAGTCGGGTGGATCTAATCAATGAGTTAGTGTGTGATAAAACCGTCAAAAACTAGAAGATTTTTTACTTACTTTAATCCACAGAATGTTGAATCGTCAGCTCCATGGGAAGGCAGAAAAGCGGTGTCATCGCTGAAATAATTCGAACTCCCAGAAGACGACCTTGATTTGTTGTTCATTTCTCCTTTGGACATGGGTTGGAATGACTTTCAGTACTGTAATTCACAACATTCTGTAAGACAAAAACGAAAAAAACAATGGTTGTCTCGGGTGCCTTCACCAGATCGGACAAAGTGACCAATTATGATGCGATGACTGAGAATGAAAAAGTGAGTATGATATAGTATTATTGCGATTAGCCAATCAGTCGTTAGCTAATCAACTCCGTATAGTTTGCTGCTTTGCGTTGATAACTTACAAAACGACTGCAAATGGTGATGCAGAGCTTCAAAACGGTTACTCACAAACAAACACTTCATAATTATCAGCTCTATTATATAAATTCTTCAAAAAAAAAGAATGGAATTCATAATGGCGACCTGTAGGTTTCGTATAAAATTCTCAACCACTGTGAAACTTTATTCAAACTAGCAGTGTCTGATAAATGCAAATGCATACAACTTCAGCAGAAAGTAAAAGAACATTGCACGACAGAAGTTAGCCAACTATGACCCTTGTTCGCGGCAGAAAATTGCTGGTCCAATGGTTCACGTTCGTTCGAAAAGGATATTAAGTATGCCAGATTTAGTTTAAGGACTATCTAGAATATCAGTCACGTGATTCAATACATTGCGATGAACTAAACTAACCTATGATATATCGACCCTTTGTTGACATTGCATGCATGTTCACACATGCACAAGCGTCTTTTGTGTACTGACAGTCGATAACAACGCATTCTGCGGTTATATGATGGGGCGACCACTGTACGATGTCAATCTCACAAAACCAACTGGATCAGGAACAGTTAACGTTATAACGGCCCATATAACAGAAGATTTTTCAGTAGGACTTAATTATATGTAGTTTGATGATCTACTAAGACTACAATTTTAATCAGAAGACTAAACACTTATTTCAAGCTTTAGTGTCAGATTGCGTATGTGCTTTAAAGTCAACGGTTAGGACGCAGCACAATCAAGTATCCAACAAAGTCACGGCGGATTAGGTCAGTTAGAGAAAATAATGGTGACTCATCTAATTAATTGATCCAACTTGAGGTGTAAGACGAAAACAATTTAATTATCAATAACTAGCCACAGTACCTTTTGGTCAGGCTCTTGGCTGTTATGGTGATGATGATGATTAAGAATTATTATAAACTCATTTTAAGCAGGTTGCGATCGTGAGCATAACAATAAGTTCTATACTTTTGGTAATCTACTTTATGTGTTGAATTATAGGTCCACTTTTGCAGTTAGTTAGAAAATGGACTTTAGCATATTAGTATGGAAAAGTACAACGAGGCAAAATCTTATGCATTGATCGGAAAAATACAATTTTTTGGATACCTTATAATTGTAATGGAAACGTTTGCTAGTGTAAAGAAAGCAGACCGAATGTACGGTGAAACTGTGATATGCAGAGTGCATGCATTAAACACACGGAAGCGACACAATAATAAAAGTAACACAGACATAATCAGAATGACAGACAGTAAAAATAATCAGACATGTAAACATAGATACACTTCTGGTGACACATGGGAGTGTGTTCGTGATGAAGTGAAGTTGAATTTCATGCATGTACCGATCTACTGAAGGCTTAAGCCAGTCAGTCCATCTCAGAAGCAGTTCTGCTTACCCACTAGCCTGTTCATTTGGAATTCGCGTTTAATATATTGATTCATTAATCGCTCAGTTTTGTTTAACTGGAGGTGGCCTAATAGTGAGTGACCAGGTACATAGAGTATTTTACATATTATGGGCAAGTTACTGTCGAAATGCTCGTGGCTTCTTCGGAACTGACCTAATGCCACCAGATTTTCTAGGTGACGCCTTCCTCCGAACTAGTTTACTCGCTACATGACAGTTTTTTTTGACAAATTGTACAGCTGGGAGTTTTTAGCAGCATACTGGCCAGTATTTTTCTTCCCTGATGACGGGATGAAAGATTCTTTTCCCACTGGTGATCGCTAATTCTAACAAACCGAAGGAAATAATTTGTCGCAAAATTTTGGCGGCAAATGCCGAGTTTTCAACTGGAGGAGAAGATTAGTAAACCCGGACCAGAACAGAAGTAAATAAAATCAAGTTTTCATCATCAATTTGGACCTTAAAGTTGTGACCCACACACATAGATGAAGAAGTCATCAGATAGTGATTAACTTACTGTTATTTGTTGGACTTAATTCCTTCCCTCTACTTTTAACTTAATGGTTGTTAGTCGTCTTTAGGTATTTCTTTCTACCTTCTCAACTCTCTCCTTACTGTGATGAAAGTGCGTGTTTGAGTACTTAAAATCCTGTAGATTGTGGCCAACGTTTTTAACTAGATTTCCTAATCACTCTTTTCCAAAAAGGCAGTAGACTCAAGTTTCTCCCTTGATATACATCATCTGTGGTACGTACTCATTTCAATAGCGAGATTTTACATCCGGACACTTCCTTCTAGGGGAATCGTTTCGGCCGCTGTTTCACTGTCCTCATTTCAGACATGACCGATATCTTGGTTGTGTGCAGGAATATATTCTACGAATGAACCCGAAGAAAGCCAAAATAGAGCCTGGTGTATTTATTTGGAGGAAATTAGAAAAACCGTCTATATGATTACGAACTTCACGATCAGACGTCACTAGCGTTTATTTTGAATCCGTAATACATAGACTAACAATATATTACTCTGCAGTTTTGACGAACTCTGAGATGGGTTAATGACCCAATTTAACCGAGAGTATCTTGGTCAACTTTATCATTATTCATAGGCGAGGGTGACTGAATGCTTAGATGCAATAATTCGGTCGTATACAAGAAAGAGTCGGTGATTTAGTGATCTACGCGGCAGATTGTTGCGCTCTACCGAAAATGAAGTTCCCGTCTAATATTTTTTTCTGAAGAGGGATGACTGGAAAGTCTAGCTGATTCAATGAAATATGATCAAGTCTGAGTGTTGTTCAAGTTAAATGAACCGAACCTTTGACAATACGACAGCAATCATAGGATGCACACAAGTCGGTTTAAAAATCTGTTCAAACTATATTTGTGAACCAGCTGTGATGAGTGTTTAGAAGAACTACTGATCACTGTTTTCGCGTACCATCACATAACTAACGAATTTCATTCAGCGACCAGTTACCTCAAGTACAACGCGAAAATCTGTCAATTCGGAAGCGTCGTTGTTGGTAAATCTTCATTATTTAAGGTAGTCAAATTAAAGTTGTAACGAATTTTTATAATATACTATTCTGTACTTATACCACGGAGTCCAGCAAGTAACAAAAAACACCTCAGCAACTAGGCTGGGTAAGGTTGCTGCGAGAAAAATAGATGAATTTCTGAAATGTGACATATACTAAATATATTATCACAATTACATACCTTTGAAGTAATTGTTTTACATGGGACATAATAAAGTCCGTCCGATACATAACAGAATAGCAAACGGGATGTTCGACGTTAACATTCATTCCGAGTAAAATGGCCCGATTATGGAAGTTTCGCAGTCAATTAGTATTGTGAGCCAAGAACGCGGATGGTGCAAGGGTTATTTATTCAATAAAGCAACACGTAGTATATGCACCTCAACATGACAACGAACAAGTATTCATCTGCGTACGGTACCGAACTCAGACCCTCACGGTTGCCACTGACGCCAATGTTCAGTTCCTTTGCGTTCCTTTAAGTACCAAGAACCATTTCATGTGATGCTACACTCCGATGTTTCTTCTCGTATTTTTCCTGCGGCTACCTCAGTGCCAAAATCTATGTTCTGGCCTCATTACTTAATAACAATGATGTGAGTAGTATGGCACGCTCATTTCTTCTCACTACATTAATGGGTGTAGTCACGGCAAAAGTGTTGTTGCACCGTCAGGGGAGTTTCAAGTTAGTTAAACACACTCTTCCAAACATGTTTTTGTGTACATGTATATGAACTCAAACCAAAATGCTTACCAGAAACATGAGACAGAACAAATGTCATGGATTTTACAGGCTAGGCTTTCACGAATATACCGGGAAAACTAGGGTAGTGTTGACATCTTGTGGGTAAACGTTCACAAATGCAATGACAAAACATTTAACAAGCTTAAAAAACAGAAACACTGAAGGGATGTACTGCAATTTCAAAAGGAATGAAAATCGTTATGCAGTGGGGTTGAAGCAATTTATTTAATGTCCTGATTAGTTGAGACCAAACTAAGAGATTCTACAAGACTTGAATCAATAGTAATTAAGCAAACGCAATAACGAATATGTTGAGAAATGTAATCTATGAGAAAGTGCCCAGTAATGAACAGAACGTTATAGTAACTCTAGAAGTGTATATCAAATTTTTGAAGATCAAACACTGTGCTAAACCAAACTGGAAAATAGAGTGTTAACGAAGGAGATCCCACCTTTCTGAGAGGGAAGTACTACAAAAGGATGTTTGACCCCAAAGCACTTTCGTATTGGTTGGATTTTATCAGTGCTGACTAAAATCAGTTACGTACATACATTATACTCTGAGCTAGGATCACCTCGCCACGATTTTAATGAACGCTGATGTCTAAGTTATCGCAGAAATGAATAATCAAAGCGGCCAGACTGAGTAGATGATAGCGTAGGATATATAATACTTTTGGTGACGACAGTATTAGTGTTGTAAAGTACAGGTGTGTCAATGTATTATTGTGTTGAAACATCATTACAACCGCTCATTTCACCAATCGCGTGCAAAAAGGACTGCCCGAAACACTTCGATAGGTAATCCGTTTCCTGTGTTCCAGACGGCTGGTAAAATACTGATCTCTATTGTTGTAGTTCAAAACATTTTGAAAGATGCATCTCTGAAGCGCTAATATTCCCGTGACATTACCATTCAGTATGCTCTTGTCCGCTGTTCTTTTTGAATACGGAATTTCTTTCAAATCTAGATTAAAACATCTGTATGCGAAAAGCAGCGTTGGTTTGAATTTAACAAAAGTTTGTTTTACCTACATTACTTAAGTGATACAGTATAATTAACGCCGTGTGGATGAGGCTTTCCGTGGTTAATCATGTTTGATAGACACATTAAGGATGGATATGTAGCCATAACATCAAGTCTTGATCCGGTTTCTACCCTCAATCTTCACTTATACCGAAAAGAATCCCTATCTATTAACGATGGACAGTACAGTCTATAACGAAATGAGTGAGATAGGGGACTTCTACTAGTTAGAGTATTATTAGCATCGTCTTCCAGAATTCCATAAAGTGGTCCTGGAGCTCAACTTATTGAAGCGTAATAAGGCTCCTGATCCAGACCTCCTCCATCCTTCTCTTTTCAAGGATGGTGGAGAGAAGTTGATATCAGAACTGACAAAACTCCTCCAGACGATCTGAGAGACTGAAGAGGTGCCTCGTGATTGGTGCCTATCAACAGTTGTTCCCGTTTTCAAAAAGGGGCCCAGCAGTCTATGGGACAACCACAGAGACATCAGTTTGGTGTCTATTGCGTCCCAGTTACTCACTGGCCTCATATCATATCGGCTTACTAAGCCCAGAGAAAGTCAGATAAGCAAAGAACGGGCAGGATTCCGATCTGGTCGGGGGTGCGTTGATCACGCTTTTACCTTGCGACGGATTCTGGAACATCCGCACTGTTAGAGACAGCCGACAGTCGTGGTCTTTTTGGACCTAAAGGCTGCTTTCGACTCAGTTGCTCGTAACGTTCTCTGGAGCTGTCTTCTCCGCAAGGGAGTAGCAGAGTGAGAGTCTACGGACAACTGTCTCGGGCGTTCATCACTTCTAGTGGTGTTCGTCAGGAGTGTCCGATTTTTCTTTTCCTGTTCAATTTCGTCATGGATGACATTCTACAGGGTGCGCTTTGCGAGTCCAGTTAGCCTGGTGTTGTGCTTCCTCCTGACGCTAGCTTGAGGGATATGTAGTACGTGGACGACATTGTCTTACTTAGCCCCTCTGCCAAAAACATGCAGACTATGCTGGACAGGTTAAGCGACCGAGCTGGTTTGTATGGAATGCGCTTTGCACCTTTAAAGTGCAAAGTGTTGCTCCAAGACTGGGGCACTTAATTTACTACTTTCTTCATCGCAGGTAATCCGCTCGAGACTGTGAAAAGTTTCACATACTTGGGTAGCACCACCTCGTCAGCCTGTAATATTGCTGATGAGAAATCAGCAAGGATAGCAAAGGCACGAGTTGCCTTTGCTAAACTGCGTCATCTGTGGCGTCGAAAAAACGTTGGATTGCCGCTGGAAAGAAGGGTATATAATGCTTATGTGCGTTCCGTTTTGCTTCACGGTTCGGAAACGTGGCCTGTTCACAAAAAAGATAATAACAGGCTTACTGTGTTCAACCATCGTTATCTTCGCCACTTAGTCCATATTAAGTGGACTGATTGCGTGAGCAATGTGGCAGTCCACCGGTGCGTATTCCGGAGTGTTCGGGATGCGCGATCAATTGGCCAACCAATTACGTAGCACAGCTTCCGATGGTTGGGTCACGTAGTTCGTATGTCATCTGATCGTTTACCGTACCGAACATTATATACTGAGACCACCAGCAGTTGGGTAAAACCGCGTGATGGTGAAGCAACAACGTAGTCACGAAATATGATGACCTTGACTGCTCCATTGAGCAAAGTGGTTAGGTGTTGGCTGCCTGGATGTGGTCCTCGTGATCACTGAAATCGCTGGTTAGAGACGCTATCCTTGATGGCGATGTGTTGCAGTCAATGACGTACCTGTATCCATACCAGTTCTGGTTCTTCCGCTCAGTCTTTTTTTAATAACGTCCAACCTTCTTAGTAACGTTTTCTTCTAGGATATTCCACGTCACTGTTGAGGCGAGCGGCGGCCCGAGCCACAGTGCGTTTTGGTTAGGCTCATGGCTGTTATGACGATGATGATTCCATAAAATATGCTGATTGATTTTAAAATTTTCAAAATGGACGCGTCACTATATTGAAAGGAGTTGTGAATTTTAAACTTAGGTTAAAAAGAATGATGGAAAAGCCTTTCATTCAAACGAGTTAGGTTGGTCGTCCTATTGAACGACGCATAAAATTAATCCGTTTTGAGTTCGTTCTTTTGCTCGCTAGGTTGCTTGCCCATTAAACTTCTTTCCATCACCTTCCATCTTTTCTGTCAGTTTTCATCTAAAAATGTGATGTAACAAACTGTATAATTGCAACAGCGATAAATGTCAAACTCACATTAGTTAATTTTAACTCTAGTACTTTTGGATGTGTCATGGTTGCATCGCAGTTATCCTTACCAAAGTGCTGAATTGCTTGAATCACGATTCAACTGTTTGGGCGAGCCGCAGTTCAAATCAACCTACTCTCTGTCATTGATCGATCGGCTCCACTGAACAGTGTGCAAACGATCGATGTACTCACAGTAAACATGGGTTAACTTCTTGTCATATACGGCCTACGGAAAACAAGACAGATTACAATGACAACCATATTGATTTGTGTGCAAAACACGCCGTGATCACTTAATCATTTCTATCCTGAGTGGTAGCTTATTGGCGTTGTACTAATTTCTGCAAGCTCCAATTAAAGCCCCAAAATGATACAGTTGGTGTGGTAGTACGTCGAGTTAAAAAAATAACAATTTTGGGTCTGTAAAGGAAAACGAAATCCTGTGGAATGTCTGATTGACTGCACGTGCAAAACTTGTCCAGGTAATACACCGTTATACGCCATTACCTTGAACCCACAGGGAACAACTTCTACGGCATCAAATAATTTTCTCGGTTTTTTTGGCAACAGAAGGATCGCAACACCGCTGAGACATGAGATGCAACGAATAAGTAAGAAACCGACAAGCATTTGGCTACCTGTCAGGAGTAGCATCTGGATTAGTTTATAGATATATCGAAATAGTTGTGTGGAGTACGAAGTCAAATGTGACCGATTGTACTGAGCAATTCAGTAAGTACCTAATGTTTATTATAATCGGTGTTCACCTCGTTTATCGATATCATACCGAGACCTTATAGCTTTATACCACCACGACTTAGAAGCCAAAAATAGTAAAATTTTATTACGGATACACTCACCGTATACCAACACGGAATTCAATGTAAGTTATTTGGATTCATCGAGAACGTAGAAGTGATTAGGTTCAGTATAAACACAAATCAGACGAATGGAAAGCCATGTGGGAACAAGAATCTAAATTGTACTCGGAATTAAAGCCGTTGTTAAGCTCCATTTTGAGTTGTGTCCAAATGAACTATCGTCTTGTAAATAAGCGTAGGTAGCAGAATAAATTGATAGATACGAAGTGAATACCACTCGCAGCGTCCCTGATCAGATATTTGGATTTTCCCTCCAGTCGTTTTTTAAAAAAGGAGCGCTCAACCTTGAATTTACTTTTGTTATAGCCCGTCAGTAGTGTATATCTTTGTGACAACAAGGATTTTTATGGCATAACCGTGTTGATTATTGCGCCCTGTAGTTCACGTTAAGCACGAACAAATTATTATGTACCAACACTAAACCACACTCGTTTGTGAGTCATGCCCAAATCATCCGATCGCCTCAAGGAGACATATGGTAACCGTTTGATAACTACGAACCATTGCCCAAGTGACTATGGCTTTTGTTCAACTTCGATCACAGATTTTCCTCTTACTGATGAGTGGTAGGGAACTTTTTTTATGTAAGTTTAAAATCGCATAGAAATGGTAGCAGATATAGCATTCCAATAAACGTTCGAGTAAGTCCTTGTCGAAAAAAGTGTGTCATACTTAAATCTGTCTATTGCCAGAGCTCCTTATCCGTGCATAGTCTTGCCTAAATAAAAGTCTGATCCCGGCTCAGCTTCCCGTCGGACAGCAACGACTATCATTATGCTGTTTACTTCACGCGAAGTACAACCAAAGTGGTCGGAAAATCTCAGCATTACGCACAATCAGGTATGACTAGGCTTTTCGGAAGGTTAATTCAGTTACACTAAATTCGACGACATTAGCAATGTGAGCAACAAATTGACTTTTCATCCTTACCTTCGAAAATCCCGTTGTGAAAGAAACATCCAAAAAGCGTAGTGCGTTAGTATACACTTGGACGCCCCATGTGTCAACTCCGTAGGTCATGCCAAAGAATTCTGCCACTCAGAAAAATTGTTGTATGTCTCAACTTACGGAACACCCTGCTCTAGAAGATGTCAGATGTACGCCGTGTTTTACACAGGTTAAGATATTACCGACCAACAAACAGTGACCTTAGGTTCGCTGAGGACCAAATACAATCTTTCCCGTTCTCCTTGTGGTTCCGAACTCCCGCGTTTTACTAATGGAATACGTCTGTGAATGAGCAACCCCAGTTATCTTGATCAGCTGATATAACTCACAAGTGTGTCGAATGCGGACAATAAAAATGCCATTACGGATAACGTCTCTCTGTTACAGGAAGTGGTGTAACATGGTCTGATTCCGTTTTCGCTGAGCTGTACTGACTACGGATTTCTTATAAAACAAAAGTAGATGAGCCTATAAGAAGAAAAGCTGTTCTGATTAACTTGGTCGTTGAGCTTCATGGGTAGACTTCTATTCAAAAATTTCTGTTTACTTGGTGCTGATGATTTTAAACCCCTCCTCGTAAGGATGACAAAGCCCTTGGCATCATGGACATCAGACTACTACAAACTTTACCTTCAGTAGAAAAATACATTTACATAATTATCTTGTCATTTTAAAGCATGACTAAAGAACAAAGTAATGTGGTATGTCTTGTGGGCAAAGAGGTAAGTTTATAATATCACAGCGTGGATTAAATCGCGACTCTCTTTTTTGACCCTAAGTAACCTCGATTTTGTTATCACAGTAGCTCATAAAATTTTATTTAGTTAAAAATAAGAGGCGCATTAATACAGGACCAACAAGCGATCCACATTGCTCACAGAAGAGCATGACTTTTAGCAACCGAATAGATTATACGAGAGAAAAAATGGCCATTAATGTTACGACAGTGCAGTGGGTTCACAGTCATGGATGCTGAGACTCAACAAAATGACCAGTATGACTGATGTGGCACGGGTAAATATTTAACCTAGTCGGGAATTTTTTTTAATGATTGTGATATGTACTAGCTTCTCGCTGTTTCATGATGATTCTGAAGATAGTGGTAACTGTGGCCTAACTGCTACGAGTTATAACGTGGATCACGTTGCCATTCGCCGGCTAGTCGACAAGCAGACATGATTCGTTATTCCTGAAGTCTTTATATTAAATGTGTTCTCCACATTAAAGGGCGTCAAGTCTAGTTTATACTCTGCTAACATGATCAGGCCATTGACCGGACACACACACATTTAATTGCCAACAGCGTTTGATCCCAACAAACTTACCTAATGTGTGATCGGGGCTAAACGGCATCGATTCCAGTGTTATAACCAAAGGACCTGGTTACCACCTACCTTGAATTTATTCAGCACTAACATGTACAGCTTATACTTATGCGTCCGCTTTGCTGACACCATTACTGTACGTAAAGTGGTGATCAACTTTCTCATCGAGAAAGAGTGCGCGCGGTTTAACTAAGTGAGTCCACATCCTATGGACACACTGACCCGTTAAGTTTGGTATACGGGTTCCGGTTAGTCAGATCACAAGGCAAAACGAACCCAGTTTGTGCATGCTCTCATTATTTGCAAACACTGTTTCACTAGTATATGACATAGTATTGAATACATATACTTATTTTATTGAGAAGCAGTGGGTTAACTAACATAACATCATCCTAAGTCGTTAACTCTAGAGCCTGTACATCTGCAACTGCTGCGAATGTTGTTGATTGAGGCCACATGATCAATTCAACTGATTCATTCAATGCGATCTTTTAAGGGCACGGTCAGAGTAGATAAAAGATCGTATACTAGCAATCACACGGGCTGTTGCGGTTCGTCTGTATTCAGTCGTATTATACACCTAAAACCGTCCAGTCGAAACACTGAATCTGCCTGGTCTGTGCACTCATACCCGAGCTAGATTTACTACGTAGTTGTGGTGAGTTTTTCGCAGACCACGTGACAGTGGCTGCATATCTTGTGCTCCTGAATCAAACCAAGCTGATAGTAACGATAACCAACAGTTGTTCCACTGATGTTCTACCTGACATGTTTGACTTAGCAACACAAATGTTTCATAGAGTTTGAAGATAAAGCAAGAAAAACATGCTGGGTTAATGCGTTGTTTATAGCACTTAAAATCAAACTGTTAACCGATTCGAACATTTCTTATTTTCTTGTCGTTTCATTTGATTGATTATAAGTCACACCTTGCAAGTAGTAAGAACGAGTAGAATTGATTGATTTGAATAAACTTAGTAAACTCGACGTTGCTGTTGGTCAGTTAGCTGATCAGGACCGGTTTTACGCAATTAAGGGAAAGATGCTTAGTCCAGAAGAAAACAAACGTAGTCAGCAGATCAAACTATACTCAAATTAAAACTTTTAACCACATCTCTGCTGTGCACGTTATAGTTGTGGAGCTAGAAGCACTGCTATCAGGGTCATTCGGTATAGGTTTCGAAATTTTGCTTTCCGATGAGCCCAGGTCCAGTGTTATCAAGGCGACAAACTTTTAATTTCAGTAGAAAATTTATTTACAGATTAATTAACGCCGTAATGGTGATTTCATGTCTTTCATTCTTTAAACTGGGCGGATAACATCAGCAACTTTCCCACGAACATTTTCTCACATCGCGACATCCGTTTAAGACTTTTCAAGGAATTTCTCGGGTGTTCCAAGATGAGTATACTGTATCGTTGTTGAGGTATAGAGAATAGAACAGGAAACAACATACACGGATGCGGAAACTCTACAAATGGGTATTCCGGTCAAGTTGGGTTGGCATCAACGGTGTCTGAAACACTCTATAATGATTAAGCTGAGGAAATGTGACTAAGACAGAGCGCAAACATTCAGTTTAGGCTAGTGAAGTCACGTTTTAACGTTACAAACTTAGGGTTCACCAATCCAGCTAGGTTAAGAGATCTGCTGATGTAGCTCCTCCTTTAATCTCTGCGACTTTAGTGTGGGATTTCCATCTCCACTCATTGCTCAATGTTCTAATGTAACTTCCTAGTTTGCTGAATTCTGTGGCAGCCCAGCAGTACTGGAGAGACCCCTCCAAACAAAATCTTACGTGATATGAAGAAGTGTGTGTCATCTGGAACACTTAAAGTGTAAATATGTATAATGATAATGACAGTTATCCTGATCGTTGATACAAATGATTCGTCAGGTTGTCAACCATGAAACCAACATTTCACAAACGTTTTCCTCCACTTTCGTAACAGCCACCTTGCCAATTCTGTGAGATTTTCTTAAGACTAGAGCTTTGGCATACGGCTAACACCTTGGTACTAGTGATGATTTACCACTGGTTCAAAAGGGAGCATAACGGAGGTATAGTGGCCGCTGTAACCAAGACCTGCGTAAAATAACTTGTCTCAAAACGGACAAATTAATTTTCAGTTCACTTAGATTTTGTATTTTTTCCTACCGTAGTCGGAATTCACTCATTCGTTTGTGGTTGGTGCTATAAGAGATATGGGAAAGGTTTAAGCAAATGATTTGTTGCAGTGACCATCAACGTAGGAGAATACTAGTGGCTGATGGCCAATGACAACAAGTTCATCCTTGTATTGAACATGTAAACGGTACACAACTAAACCAAACAACCAAAAGAATTGTTTGAAAAATTTTACCTGGACTGGGTTAAAAAAAATTATTTATAGGCCTATGTTTCTCAGGTTTGGTACCAGGTGTTGAAAATAATGGGCAATACAACATAATTCTAGCTATCAATCAAGAGAGAGAGTGGCCATAGTTATACACAAAATTCGCCGATATCGTAGTCTTTGGAGGTTTTTATGCAGTAACTGTTAACAGGTGAAGCTGGGCGTTTTTTTATTCATGATAATATAGTTATATTTCGCAGGAACTACGAAGTTTAATAGATTCGACTACTTCCACTAGTTAGGCGTGTGATTTTAAGTAATCCACACCACTTGGAAATCATTTTTGAAACTACTGGTTTTGCTGAGTGGTTCATATGCGGATCAACAAACGCGGAATTGTGCACGTTGCTTTAGTTTGCCTTTTAGTCAACAGTGAAGCTAAGTTTGTTATCTTAAACTTATCAGGTTTCGGTGTAATTCGTAGTGTTGCATGAGATTTATTGAAAGAGCTAAAAAATAAAGCTTCCACACATCCATTTTTCTGTACAGCGATACATCTGGTCTAATCCCATTGATTGAGATTGTACACGATGAACTGTTTGTGGTGTTGCGTGCTTAATTTCAATCTGGTTTGTTTCTGAAAGATAGTTTCCTGGTTCAGTCATATAACAGATTATTGGGATTATCTTGTGTTAGATTATTGGTCAGTGTGCTCAGAAGACTCTTCTATGGTCACTGCTCAAAATTATGAATGTCTATTGAACATCAGATGGAATTAATGAAAAAACTTGCAATCTACTAACTTTTTTAGTCAAGTTCTTCTGGAAAGGATTTTTGATCCTACAGTTCGTCAGTAGTACATTCTCAAGGGTCTGCACTACTGACGAGTCTTGACGAGACAGAAACCCCAGTGTACTGTCTGTTCTTGAAAGAGACCGCTTGGAAATTTGAGGCGACTGCGATATCTCCGTCAATTTTGAACGAGGTTCAAATTATACTACTCACGATCCTCTACCACTGACGTCTGTGGACGATCTATCAGCAAAGATGTTAACGTTTTGTTTTACAAAAAAGCTTGATTTCAGGGAGTAACCATTATTTACGCCGGTAGAAGTCCATGTTTCAAGAAAAGTTTCCTACTTAAAACTAGCAAACGAGACCATGTACAACTGAGTCTCTACGTCTTCCTACGGCTGAATTATTCTTGTGCAGCCTGTGTGGAACCTTGTGAAAAGTGTAGTGTCCGTTATCTAGGTACGGAATCCGGATTCCCGTTTCTCATGAAAAACCGATAAAATTAATGATTATCGAATTTCCTCCCGAAGACCAAGGAATATGTCAACCGTTGACAGAAAGCCTTGTAGAAAGAACTTAAATGTGTGAGGAACAGTTGTAATTTCACGCTGATTCACAAAATAAAGTTTTTCAGATTTGCAGCACATTCAGCAAGTAAACGCCAATATTCAGTGGGGAAGTGAATTCTAGCAACACCGCCTACTACCTCAGAAGAAATTGATGAACTCAACTGAACTGAGAATTCATGATCATGAGTTGATTATATCATGATTATATTCATGATTATATATATCACGATTATATCACGTGATGATTATATCACCTTTGAAAAGTATAGTGTAACTCAGCTGGTATCCATACGTGTTTTTTGGCCAAAATTTAGACGTGACAAAATCTGAGTGTCATTTGCAAGGTTACTGGTGTCGTAGTGATTACATTAGTTTTAAGATTACGTGAACCGAAGTTTAACAGTTGGTCGGGGCAAAGAAAAGCTTACCAGCGTTTCCTGAAGAATATTGTTCGGGACTGTTTATCCAATTATGAAAGTGGTAGTCAAGTATGAATGGTGTCTAATTTGTAACATCCAAAAACCTTGACTAACCGTAAGAAATCAGACTAATTCTGGTCCATATTCTATTCGAAACACACGTTCTAATGGGTTACGTGGTGCATGTAATCCAGGTCACGCAGTAAGTGAAAGAGTGTTGACGCAAACTGTTGGTATGTAGACTTTCAACTATTTACTGTTTGAAACAAATGGATATAGAAGACAGGATAGTTAACACGGTCAGTGTAATTAAACATCGGACACGGTTGACAGCAACAAAAATCTTTAAATAAAAGACAGGCACTCCATTGAAGTAAGAGATAATCCACAAGGAAAGTCAAGATGTCTACATTTAGCAAAATATAGGACTGAGGGCAAGACATTCTGCCGTTTACCCGTTATACAATAGTTATAATAAGTAAAAATCTTGTATTCTCCAAGTCTCACTATTGTTCATAAAATGTCGACTAATCGTCCTTGTGTCACACTATACGTGGTCATTATTACACAAAATGATTGTATATCACTGATTGTGTTAGTAAGCCACTCAATTACCACCAAGTAGGGAGATAATATCCATATCTTTATGTCCTGTGCGTTAAACCGATATGATAGGTTTCTAGTACGTCAACCTACTTCGCCAGTTGCAGTAAAGTTTTCACTGATACGAAGACTACCAGCCGCTGGAAACCATGGGGGAGTTAGCGCGCTTCTCATTGGTCAAAAGCATACTGTGAACTGTTGAAAACTTTTACAGTTTTTATCGAAATAAAAAAACCATCCAGTGTTCGTGTTAATAAGCAGTAAATTCCTGTTGAAGTGTGCGCTATTTCGTTTCTTTTTTTGTAGTAACACAATTTTTGAACATGTTTTTGTCAGTTCTGGTTATGATGATGAACTATTATTTGCTTACTATGTCCCCAACAGAAATTTGGTGATTTTTGCCCACCAAGCGTGGACAGCTACTGTCTACTTGACAAGAAGTAGTAGGAGATAACCATTAACTCTTTTCAGCCATCCTTCAATAAGGAACGAATCACCATGTACAAATGTCCGGCTTATTTATATTTTGTTCGTAATAAGTTTATATTTTTATCACAGTAAAACTTATGGCCAAACGCTTAGGCTAACTAGGCTTGCAACAATCATTTTTAAGTTTGTAAAACAACGGAACAGTTTCGTACCAAAATCAAACTGAAAGTTATACAAAGTGTAATGCACAGAGTAAATGGAAATACGGATAGTTGGAATTCCAGGCATCCCTTCACAAAGTAGCAGCCGGGTCGTCTTTCATCTCAATTTCGCGTTTACGTAGCCTGGGTACAACTCACACGTGGTTATAGCGTTCTCATTTGAAAAGACTCTTCAATCAGCCCGTTTCAATAAGGAACATTTGGTTCGAGTTTCAGTGTAGTTACAGGTCATCAACAGTGTAAACGTTTTCTACCACAAATAGATAAACTTCGGTCTATTTGCTTTTAAAGCAGTCAGCATGATCAATGCACCAGTGGTTTAGCACTAGGCACGACAAGAACAAAACGTCTCATCCATTTTCTGTTTTTGAAAGGCTGATAATGAAGTACCTGAATGCAAAAGCTGCGGTTAAGCATGAGTGGTACTCAACATATTCCATTCAACTAATTGACCACTCATCAATTTGTTATTTATCAATCCGGACTTTGTCAGTGGAAGCGCTTTTTCCAGCCTGCACATTTTCAATTTCGAGAAATACTTTTTCAGGCTGATTTGAAGATTGCCCAGATTTGTTTACGGTGTGACATACAAAATAACCTCACGAGGTAAGGTTGTATATTGTGAACAGGCTTTTAAATGAGTATATTTTTTACAGGCTGTCGTGTTGTTTATTTGCGTGTAGCATTATTAAGTGGCATGCAGGACGCTCATCTTTTTTCGGGCTTGATTGTTCAGTAATGCCTAGTCCGTAAGCAGCTTAGATTGTCACAATCCGTGAACTTTATAGGGCGACGTATTGCCACTTGTATAATTCATTCTGTTTCATCAATTTCGTTGTAAACCACATCTGAAATTGTCACATTCTCCCATAGATCCAGGATGTGTTTGGTGATTTTTAGTTAGTATTTTCTTGAATGCACCATTTTCAAAAGTGTGCCTATACAAAAATCCATATGAAACTGTATGTTTTATGGGATGTGAATCGTGCTTGTGAATACAAATATGACATTATACCTAGAATACGTGTCACATCTCCGCAAACTCATGAGTAACAATAACGACAGTACAGATGGTTAACACCCACTGTCATCTGTGACAATCTTGAGAAGAGCCTTAGCTTAGTGACAGAAAAGTTAAGAAATTGAGACATACGCACTTCTCAAACGTTTATATGAGAATTATGTAAACTTTTCTTGCGCTTTTCGCTCAGACAAACCGCAGGTCCACACTTGAAAAACATTGCTATTCAGATGTCATTTTCTCGATACAATTGTGTATTTACCAAGTTTCACTGTGATATGCACAACGTTACTAATTCTGCAAGTGTAATACTCACTCAATTTAGGTGATTACCATGTAAATGTGTGAGCATGTTATGGGCTCTCTAGTTCTACATTTCAGCTCACCGTATGCTTTCACGGATTTGTGCTAACAACCCGGATCTTAATTCCACGAATTTTGATTACTATTGTTTAAGCCCATTTTCAGGGGACAATGCAAAGGATGTAAATTACGTACTGTTTCAGACCTCTTATCCTACGAGAGACTGATGGTTTAATATCAAGGAATATATTTCTGTCCAATAGTTCTGTTAAACAAATGACAAAAGAGAGCGTTCAACGTACTCCCATATGTGTCATCTAGCATTTTGCAGCCCCAGAGTAATTTGTGCTTTTTCAACATTGGATCCATGAGAACAAAGTTATGTGTACCAGCCAAATCAATAGTAGCGGTACTGAGGGTTTAATTAAGAGTGTATATACAAGATCAGGGTGAGATTCAAAGTTAGACTTGTAGAACACTGAGGAACAGCGCTGCTACCTCTGAAGTCGCACTGTTCACCTGTACATTGGGCGAGCTTCTAAAAAATATTTCGGTGAACCACAGTTTTGCGCACATGAAGCATCTTCAAGATAAATTACTGTTAAACTTTGTCAGGCGTCTTAGAGAATCTAAACAAATGGCATCCTTTAGAATTGATTTATCACAGGCTTACTTATTTTTACCTGGCAGACTGAAAGTAGCGCAAAATTTTAAGTGCGACTATTCCAAAAACGGACTGAATGTAGTGAGACTTCAATTGCTAATATCGCGTTATTCGTAATTCACCTGTCAAGTGCCACACTTAAACTTCTCGACTACGTTCGCATTACATTTAAAGCGGGTATTCTCTAACGCCATGGAAGACTTGATTGTGCCGACCTCGAGTTCACTGAAACAGATATTCTCTCTGCGTTTTTGCTTACCCAACGACCATGGAATGTGTTGGAGTCGTGGCCATTTATTGATGTATAACAATCGAAATACTGCGTACTGCCTGCGATCAACTTTCTGTACACAGTACTGATCTACTCGGTTGACATCCAGTAAAGATACTTGACAGGTAACTTGACATCTTGGTTGGTATAAACATGAAATTGATGTATGACTGTAGTAAGTTATGTGATCTTCAGATCTTTTTACTATGAGTCAAGACCAAAATTGATTGGTTCATATTATAATACGTAGGGACATTCCCTATGACGTTCCCCATGACTTAAGTAAAAACATCAACAGTGTTGAAAATATTTTTTTTAACCCCGTCGTAACGAACCTTGAAATTGCGTGATTATCAGAACAGTGGTACTCGTAATAAAGCTAGGGAAAAACGCTCCTTTTTCGTACATTGCGCTTTTATGCCGACCTCAAACTAATGAGACAGACCCAAATAGAATTCACTGATTCAACGGATGACAAGAATGACTGGTTGACGGCTTATTCATATGTAAGCTAGCTTGATAGGCACTTACGTGATTGTAACGAAGACAATCATGTTCCTGTCTACCGACTTTGAAAGGTTTTCGGTTGGCACCCTGTTTACATAGTCTAGTTGGATGTGGTAACTTAATCGTAGACAGCGTATATCAACGTCCGCACCTTTTTACTGTCTAAAAGTCAATAGCTCTACCTAGGCTATTTTCAACTTACTTCAAAAGCCTAGAAAACAATCCGTTCACCCAACGTTTTATTCGGTACGCTTGTTCGTGTAGCGCAAAAGTTTGAAATACTATCGGGAAAGTGTTCCAACACTCTGCTCTGCGTACTGATATCTACTGAGAAGTAGAAAGGAATTGATCATTACTCAAAAGATTTTGCATCCCGATAGTGCTTTTAGCTAGCTCCCATCAAAAAACTTATCGTACTCAAAATTTGTCGTTGTTAGAGTTTGTCGTTAGTTGATATCCTTGCCAGGGCTGTGAGAGTTACTGGCAACTGACGTAGTGTAGAGATATATGTCTGAAGTGAAGTTATAGTAAAATTTAGGGGAACATCTGAGTCAGGCTACCTGATTGAAACCTCCAGCACCATGAATGCTGTATATGTTCAACAAGTGTGAGAATCCTGGAGAATAACTTTCAGTATATAAGTATAAGCGTCATCACGACATAACTTGTAAGGAACTGGGATGCCATCAAAGATTGTTAATTATTTTATAAATCGTTGTTCTACACCTGATTTTTTTCCCACATATTTCGCTGACAGCTAAGTTTCTGGTTGACAAAGCGATCGTAAAAGAGGGATAGCTTTGTAGAACATTTAAACGTGCTGTTGTCAAACAGTTAGATTAGAATCGTGCGAAATCAAGCATATTGATTTTGAGTTTTATTTATACAGCCTAAATTTTCTTCTTGCCGTAGGACATTCAGGTTATGTATCCTGCATACCACGAAACAACTACAAAGTAGTTTACATAGTTTACTGGCTGACAATGTTTCACTGCCAAAAATAATGTGTTTTATATCAGCCTTTCTAGTTTACTCAAAGTGTACAGAGTGAACATGGAACCAAAAAGAGACGGGTGAATATTGGTCTGCATTGCAGTCGGTTGTAGAATTTTCCGATCATTCTACACGGATATTTCAGCGCAATATTGTTGGCTTGTAGATCACCGTTTCGCAGACTATATTTTGATACTTAACGCACAACTCTACAAATTGTGTATCTTAGACACTGGCAGTCTATTGTATTGTGGTGGTCATTCCGACAACCAGTGAGTACCTTTCCTGTGTCCAGACCACCTAGTATCAATCATTCCGATCTTAGTTAAGTTCGTATTGCATTGGCCCTTTTGATGTAACCCACTGTCCAGAGTTGTATTCTATTTAACTCAGATTTACCAATAACTCAAACATGACCAGTGCACTCGCGGAGATAATTGTCTCAGCTACGAAGATTGCTGGATGTTCTTTAAATCAGAAGCCAATAAACACAAACCTGCTTAACGGATAGGAAGAGTGACTTCACTAGGGTATTCACATATTGTTACGAGGGGGAATTCAACTGACCTGAAATTAGTCTCTCTACTACTTCACACACTGTCTTTGATGATTAAGTGGCTGCACGATTCTCCAACTTAATGCGTTCGTTTGTTTTGATAGGGAATATTTGTGACCACACAATGTGGATAACAGCCGGGCTTCATCTTTATTGCACTCTTATCAATGCGGATTTGATAGTTCATAAGCATGAAATAGGAATTCCCTAGGAATAAGTGACAATAATGTTTAGGTGTTCAGTTTTATCTACACTACCAAACTTGTTGGTGACGTCAGCACCCATCACACGAATTTCTGGCAAATGGCACAGTTACTTTCTGTTAACTCCAATCAATAACCCCTGGTCATTACTCACAAGCGAAAGTGGTTGAGCGTTCAAATACGATAATTCGGTCGTGCCTAATGTGAGGGCAATGGCGCAGTGGTAAACACGGTTGCCCACTCATGAACAGCGTGTCCGTGGTTCAAGTCTCGGTTGCAGTGGCGATGATATGCACTACTGACGAGCTCTAATGAGAGCGAAACTCGAGTCTAGTGCTTCTGCATTTCGAAAGGGGCCGACTGGAAAGTCTATGGGAATGCGACAGCTGCGATCAATTGTGAGTGATGTTCAACTTGAAATCTTTGATCGATCAGCAGAACTCCCGAAGACTTAAACACCTTAACTTTCAAGAGGAACACAATAAAAATGTGTTGACGTTTCTTCCTACTGACAGAAAGGAACTCATATAAGAGCCGTTTCATGCATGCCTCTATGTTAGTTAGAATAATACAATCCAACCTTTACTTCATTCTGGTGTATATTTGAAAAACATCTTGAGCAGTAGTGTGACATGTTGACTTCATGTTATTGATTTTCCACTAAAGTCGCAAAACTTTCTTTTTGTGCCTAGTGCTTACAAATTCTCCCTACATTTTACATCGCTTAATCAGTCGATTTTTAAGACCAGTAGGCTTGCCTACCGTGTGTATTGTTTCCAGTTGGACCTCATAGATTTTTCTTGAAGGACTGTTAATTTCGTTAAATCCCGAAAATATCAGTCCTCTTGCATTAGCATTTTCCTTGAACATTTCCCAAATTTTATTGTTCTCTTATTATCTCATAAGCGGGGAAACTTCAATAAAAATTTTACCGGATACAGACTGTCTCTGCTTTCTAAGAGTATTTCCACATCCTCTAGATCCCTCCACAAACATTTATTTTTATACATCCGATCCTAGTATTTTTTGGTTATTCTCCTTTGGGCTCAACTTCTACACCAACCCAGTCATTTTACTCGTGGGCCAACTATCAAACTACAGTAATAGATGTTTTGCAACTGATTCCGAGTTCAATCGTTCACCAACATTGTAACTTGATCTGTAATACATATTGTTTGTGACTGAGACACACAGTTAGTTTCTCACCATTTGTGAAATACGTGACTGCGTGACAAAAATGAAACTTTAACCGTCGAGGTGCATATAACGTGTTATTCACTTGACATTATCTGAATTGGTTGATCTGAGACCAACATTCTGGAGTCCAATGTCGAAAAGTGCAGAGTACCAAACATTCGGCACGTGAGAAGCATCACTTACTACTCATCGGTTTATATCAACTTTGAGAGAATTAGAAACATTTGTCTTACAATAGTTCCTGTGGCTCACCTAACAAAGAAGTTGATACCAGAGAAACTATCTTGACCCTGGCATTCTTCAACAGGTGATGTAACAAACTTCGATTCAGACGCCTTAAACTTTTTGTGACAACCTACTTCGGGGTCACCTTGAAGACGACACTCTGACATGACCTCCTTAAGTCCAGAAAAATAGGGTTCTACGTGACCGCAACAACTAGTCTAACGGAAGCATAGGCGTAAATTTAGATGATAAAGGGATCACAGTTACCATGAACTGTGATTAGTCATAAGTTGCCAGTCACGCACTGGTATTGCTCGATGGCACGGCCACTTCCATTTAACATGTATACTGTTCAACTATCAAAAGTCAAGTGTTGTGTAACAGGTAGTTACTTTGCGGCAGTATACTACTCACAAGTAGGATATTACTCTAAGGTGACATTCGGAAACAAAAGAGGAGGCTCCCAACGCCAGGAAGGCGATGGACCAAAAAAGATTATTGTACTGGTGTGTACGTGCTTTGTGAGAACTACCACCAAGGCGAATGATAACGTACTGTCTCCCAATTTATGTGAATGCACATCTGCCATGCAAATAAGTGTGCGCGTTTGTGGTTTCATTTTTGGCATGTCCTACACGGGAGTTTGCGCAGTACACGAATTCGCTGACTAGACGTCTCTCTAACGGTCACAACGACTAGTGCCGTGACGAATGCGATGGTGAGGATGCCCTGGTCGCAGCCGTTCGAAGATGGAAACGTCCGAACTTTCCTGGAGGACTTCAAGGACGTGGCCAAAGTGGTCGGAATCAAGACCGACCGTGGGAAGCTGGCTAACCTGCAGGTGCTAGTAAAGGGCAGGGCAAAGGCGGTGCTGGACGCAGCGCGAAGAGGCTCTGCGAAGACGGAGTGGGCCGATGCGAAGGAGGAGCTGGTGGCTGCGTTTGAGAGCCCGTCCGATCGCCAGGAGGCCATGCGGCAGTTCGAGGCGCCAGGTTTGGATAAGGAGCGGATCCATCTGTGTTTGCCGCCACTCTGCAAGGTTTGTTGGTCAGGGCTTTGCCAGGATTGGATCAAGAACCACGACAGCAGTTGCTAACGGAGCAGTTCATTGAAGGTCCCTCGATGGCGGTTCGCGACCAAGTTTGTATTGTCCATGTCGCCCGGTCGATGGACCTTGATGAGCTCGCAAAGACGACGCGGGAGTTGACAGTAATGTCCGTGTCCTCAATGGATGTAAACGGCAATACGGACAAGAAGACGCTAGAAGAAATGTAGAAGACAATAGAGCAACTCGCAGCGGACGTAGCTTCCTTAAGAACATCATCACGACAGAACGATCGACTAGGAGGTTGTTTCACCTGTGAATAAACGGACACTGGAAGAAGGATTGCCCGATACGGCGGTTTAAGAGGTCTAAAAATAAAGTGTTCCATGGTTGTTCTTTTTGTTGGGTGGGTCAACTAATAATAGTGCAATTGAAAAGGGGGCCGTACATACAAGGGTTGAAGTTGACGGAGAGATAGAACAGTGTTTGGTCGATACAGAGGTGGCTATTTCGTTGATTGCTCTTGCAGAGAAGCAAAACATAGAACCGATATCCATGATGATCAGAACGACTGAAGGTCATAGTCTACTGGTTGACGGTGTGAAAGAGTGTGGGGTACGTATCGGCGGCCACATCGTAAACCAACGTTTCACTGTCTTCAGAAACCAAGCAAACGATCCTTGGATACGGTCTCCTTGCTGCAACAGATATCGTGATTGACTTGAAACTAAAATGTTGTCAACCAAATATGGCTTCCTAACACTCACAGGACAGAAACAGGATAGCGTCAACCAAGTACGCACAGCTAATAACCCCATTTGCACAGCCCCCTTGCTCCAGTCCACGGTAGAGAAATATGCGGAAGTATTTACAAACGAAGATGATCCGTACGGATTCTGCAACTGGATTGCACATGAAGTTCCAACCACCGGAACATTTCGACCTCACGGACCCTGCAGGATACCGGTTCATCTTGAGGAGAAATTGAAAAGGCAACTGCAGAACATGCTGAAGGAGGATGTTATCAAAAAACCAACAGTCCGTACAACTCGCCTGTTCTCTTGTTGAAGAAGTCCAACGGGAAGTACTGCTTTTGTGCGGATTTTAGACGGCTGAATGAGGTAACACAACAAAGTTGTGCCAATACCGTCCGTCGCTGATATTTTTGACAAGCTGCAACAGACGAAGTTGTTCACGGCATTGGACTCACTCTTCGGATATTGGCAGGTGTCAATCGAACCCACGGATCGTGAGAAAACAGCATTCACGGCGGAAAACAGTAACAATTTTAGCACATGCCGTCTGGCCTATCCGGGGCACCGTTCACATTTCGATGCCTGATGATTAAGCTGAAAAAACGATTGGATAATGCGGCGGGTATATGGAGATGATATCGTAATATACAGTAACACGGAATCGGAACATGTTGCCCATATAGATGCTGTCCTAAATCGCATTAAGAACTCAGGACTCCGGATCAATGCCGAAAAGTCACAACTCGGACGGTCATCGGTGGTGTTACTGGGACACAAAGTGGGTCAAGGTGAAATCAGGCCTCTGCCGGAGAAAATACTGACAATTACAGAGGCGGTACATGTTGGGTCAACAGTTCCACGTGGAAACGGATCACAAACCTCTAAAGTGGATCATGACTGCGAGGGACCCGAAAGGTAAATTAGCCCGATGGACATTGCGTTTACAGGAATATGGCTTCACGACCAACCATGTGCCTGGTCCGAACGATTGCGTCGCGGATTTTCTTTCCCGACCACAAATAGAAGACGAACTACCCAAAGTGACCTTTGGAATCAATGGCTTAGTAATGGAGCATGACTCACAAACACTAGTGCTTCTACAACGTCAGAACAAGGCCCTCCAGAAGGTGACTGAAACTCTAACAAGAGGCCCAAGGATCCCCATAAATACTAGGGATGAAGAGCTGAAAATAATCGCATCCCAATTGTGAAGAGTTGGTTTAAACAGTGCGGCGTATCGACATGGCAACTTGGCTTTGAGTGCCCTCGCGTGGTAGTCATCCAGAGACAACTGAGGAAGAAACTGGTACCAGACTGTCGTGAAATGTCACACACCGGATGCACTAAAACATTTGATCTGCTTCAACAAAGAGCATATTGGTCGAAGATGAAAGAGGATGTGACAGCTTACGTGCTTGCATGCTAACAGTGTCAGCTACTGAAAGACGACAATCGGGGAGTCCAACAGCCCTTACAGTCAATACCAATCTCCGAAATCGGTGAACTCGGGTGAGTGGATCTTATTGGCCCACTTACATTGGGCGTCTGAGGTAACCAATACGTTCTGGTCACGAAAAAACACTTTACCCGTTGGATGGAAGTGACTGGCGTTCCGGATCAAAAAGCATCTACTGTTGGAGACATATTGATGGAACACATTTTTGAAAACCACGGTGTACCAAAGATGATCCTGACAGATCACTAACCACGCTTTGAAAGCGAGCAGTTTCGAACTCGCATACAACAACTGGGAATTAAACGCATCCGAACGACGCCATACCTCCCGCAGAGGAATGGTCTAACTGAACGTGACAACCAAATGTCCAAAAAATGGTTATCAGCCAAAGGAAGCGACTGGGTGACTGCGGTGCCACTGGTGTTATTGGCCCACCGGGAGTCAGTGCAGGCGAGCACGAAGAAACCTCCATTTCAACTGATGTACGGTAGAACCCTCGACTACCGATAGATCAGGACATCGGAATATGGCCAGAGTGCATTGATTCCACTAAAGAATTGGTTGTCGAAAGAGAGAGACAAACGAAATCCGAAAGCATCACAGGCACGCACAAAGGAGCAATCCGCAACGCAATGACTCGGCAACTGAATGATTTTAGTGGATAGGTTCACGGTATGGTAGAAGCGTATTTAAATGTCAGTAATTTTAACTCCTACTAAACGTTATTTTGCATTAATTATGACAAAACGTGAATGAGGCTGCTCGTTGATGCTTCCAAATAACGATTGAGCTCGTTTTGCTCCTGTAGAGACACTCTTGGTTTGCCACGTATCCAACCTATCTTGTTATTTATTTTGATCGCTGACACTCTTGATATTGTTCGGTTGCATGTCTGCATTTTCTCGTCTGTTCGATCTTCAAGGTCACAGTTAACGCAATTGGCAATTAACGCCTTGCGGTCGCTAACTGCTGGTCTGTCGAGCTTTGTTTACAGCTTGTTTTCCCGGTCTATTTGCAATACACGTCGTTGTCCCTTAACTGGTTTCCTGGTTTAATTATTGTGGGGGATAGGCACGGTTCTAGTTAGAAACGTTCCGATCCACTACACTCCGAACTATCTAGACTGTTGACACATTTGTTGCTACCATATCAAAAATCATGGAGCAAGAGCGCAGAACACACAAACGAAGGGTAACATCTATTGACAGATTCTTAAATTTCGCCACTGTGTCTGTTGATGCTAAAAGTAACTAACAGCATGGGCTCATCCCCCATCGAAATAGTCTCGGAATTTTTTGTAGTTTACTTGTATGATAGACCAGGCTAGGAGACCACCACCTCTTCTTGTCAGCATACCAAGAGAGCCAACCATCTTCTGTGTCTAACATAAAACACTTATCAAATGCACTGGTGAAGCACTGCCACGCAATATTATTGTGATACAAAGAATGATAAAAATTTGCACGTTCTACTTGTAAAACTTAAAGTTTATTTCCCTGTTAGCGTACAATCGTTTCATTTTACTACGGCCTCCTTATACAACTATATCGCAGAGTGCTGGTATAGGATTAAAACCATCTTCGTTTTTGACTGTGTACAGTGTGATTTGTTGGACCTCTGGCCTGTACGTATAGGGTTTTATTACCATTCCAGACTCATATCATGACCCCCACCTTTATGGAAACCCTGTCTGCGAGAGCTTTTATCCCGTTACTCGCTACACAATTTTCCGAATGAGTTGAACAGCAATGAGAAAGACACCCATCCCATCTTATCCTAACATCCACCGTACTGTCAAATTAAGTGTTACGGGTGCCAATTTTAAATCTTATTTCGAAAGTCTACTTCATCGTAATAGGCCGAAAGTTTTGAAAGTTCAGTCTGAGTTTTGGTGAACATCCCCATAGTGGTGACTGATAGGATTTTGGTTTATCTGAGTAACGATGGGTACTTTTTAAGTTTACTGAAGTGACATGCTGTTGGATCTTCAATGTTAAGTTGGGTGTCCCCCTTTGAATTTAATTTTGGAAGCTTATGTCATGAAGTTGTTTTTTGGTAGGTAGAAACTTTACCGTTTCTTTCTTCCTTCGTTTGTTCTATTTCACTCATAAGTCATTTTACTGTTTACTTTAGAGTAAATAATGAAAACAATGTTGTTCTGCAGACTGAATTGGAAAAGTCACAGATGAACTCAAGATACCAAAATACGTTAATAAAAATGAAAGAGATTGCTAGGAAAATGCGTTACAAAAAGTGCAGTTGATATTTAATTTCCACATACTGTGTTCTTTGATTAAGTTTATTCCCTTCCTCTAATTGCATTATTTTAGATTTATTGTGAAAGCCTATAACATTTTTCGAGTTTTCTAGATGCATAGTACCCAGGTATTCTGCACTGATTGAATTAAGATAATAGTAAATTATCTTGGGAATTTTATCGGGCAAAAAAACTAGTTGCACAAAACAGGCACGGATTATCTTTTAAATTTCTTCCAAGCGTTCATTCACGACTTTCAGAGGACATTAAAAAGCAGCCGTGCTGCTTAGGCTACTTCTGACTACTTATAGACAATACAAATGGTCATGAACATGATGATGAAGAACCATGGGAATATTAAATTGTGTGATGCAGCTTCATCGATCAGCAGTTGTAACTCACGTGAAATTTCTCTCTAGTCATTTATACTAATATTCCGACAACACAGACTCAGTTTCAGTGTGTCGCTTCCGACAGTTTAATCAGTACTGGGTGAAGCAAATATGATCGTCTAAACTAAACGTCTCGTAGTCACTTATTATTAAGGAGATCAGGCTCATTCCAGAGTCATTTGATCTGTTTGACTGATTAGAAAAAGTGTCACGAAATCGATTTTGCTGTCACGATAAAAATTTCTCATCAGTCAAGGAATTACGGAGATCATCACACCGTTGCGCGCGGTTCAAAATTGGTTGGATTCAAGAAAAAAAGGCGTTAATGAGCTGGAAGGCCAAATGTGGTTACCATAAGGCTTAAATTGGACAATGTAAATCATTTATAACCCTAGTCACAAACCCGTGCAGGATAGTCTAGAGTTGGTGCAGACGTGGTTGGAGTTGCGGTATGGGACCTTGCACAAGCCTCGTGCAGGCCGGAAGAACTGTTTGGAGCGCAGACTATCGTGGTAATCTGTCACCAAACATTACGGATAGCAGTCTTAGAATAAGAGACACCTGGTGGTTTATAACTGGTGAAAAGTAAATGTGAACGGACATGGCTAAAACAAACTGCAGATTAATTCTCCATCGATATTTACCTACATAATTTTGTTAGATATACATCCCGTTAGATTCTTCCCAAATACCAGACAGTGCTCATCGCGTGCATGATTGTTAATCTATTTTTCTAAATTTCGATGTACTTCCTGTTCCCTTTTGCCGTACTCAAATCTAATCTGGTATCTTTTGTGTTATGTTTCTGTTTGCTTCGGTTTCATTACGTTGGATGGAAATATCACACAGTTAGCATACTGAACAGAACTCGAGCTTACATTACCAAACGCATAGTTTTCAGCTGAACGCACGGTGGTTAGTCACTTGTTCTACTGTTTATCATCACGTTCGCCGTGATGTGGAAAATCTTCTTGTTGACATCTCTACCAGTGGATATGACTTTGCTGAGTGTCTTGCGTCTTATTTGACATGTGATGTCTGCAGACGTCCCTGATCAAGTGACATATTAGTTAAAAATTCTCGAGAAAAGCCCCGATATTGACGATGTCAAATCAGTATGGTCACATTTGGGTTGTTTCGAGCAAAACTTCACTTATTCACTTCAACAGAATGTTACACATTTTGAAAGTACGACTGCCTAAACTACCATCAAACACAAAAACCTAACGAAAACTCCCCCGGACATCGTCAATATGTTGAATGTATCTCAGTGAATACGGACGATTCGGTTCGGTTAATTGTGTTGTATACCTCTTGGTAGAACTTCAGCTGAAATCCAACCAGGCATTGACGGAGTTCCTCTGAAAAACTGGGAAAGTAAACTTTGTGGCGTATCTCATGCTATCTCTCTGGGACCTCCGTTTCCTATCCCTTCATTGTTAGTGTCTGCGATGGAGACGGTAAACCAGCAGACGTATATGTTTATCTTCACAATGTTGTCAGTGAACGCGTGATGTTTTATCTGCCGGTATACTGTTTTCAGGAACCAATATGAACATTCACTTGAAGGCTATTATCTGTAGAACATCATCCTGTACTTTCGTTGGACGAATACGAAATAACGGTACTTGGTATGGTTGTGATAAATGTAACCAAAAAGGTTTGTACTTCAATAAAAAATTACTCCTAATTTAAATAACACTTTCACAGGGACAGACGCCTCCTTTCTTGCCTCACATCCAGCGGTCGCTAGCAGAATCAAAGCAAACAAAATGCAGTACCTCTGGACGTGAAGTACCGGCTGTTTATTTGACGATCTGCCACTTATGATCCCTTTTGAGATGTTGGCGCTTGGTTACGTAGACTGATCAAAAGTCCCTAACATTTACTTTTCACGCCAAACTCGATCGAAGCTCCAGTCGTGATATCAAACACTGAACTATATCCATTAGTTTACTATAAACATCCCACACATGTGGTGACACCAATCTCGTCGCTGGTGCACTGTCGCGCATTGAAGTAAGATAAGGTCAGTCACCACCCTCCAGTGATTTGGTTAAAACGGCCACTGCGCAATAATGCATTCAGAATATGAAACACGTTTCTGGTTGCAAGTCATTAAAATTGTTTGCCCTCTCTCTACCGACACAAGTTGGTGACATCCTGTGTGATATTTCAAATCGGCACATCTATACCCATTGTTCCATGTTTTTTATCGGCATACAGTTCTGAACCATTTCCATTATTTGTCTAACTCGAGCAAACGCGGCTTACTGAAGTTAGTTGCTTGCCAACCGTTGGCTATACTTTTCAAAAATATATCATTGTAAGCAGTTAGCAAATCCTTCTTGACATACTGGATGGCCGATTTTGACGTGCCATCTATAATCACCACTGACCGGGACATCCAGCGTTGATATACTCTTTTTAATGATTTTGCGCAGTTACTGGGTTGTTCATATGATAAGACGGCGATATACCACCCCTGCACTAGTGCATTAGTCAAGCTTTTTCACTAGCAACTGGAAGCCTTGATTAACTTCCTCTCTCACTCGTTGAGATGGAGCGAGTTCCTGACGTTTAGCCTCCTTGAGATCTAATCTACTGTTGACAAGAACATCAATTACACTGACTTTAAAGTAGTTTACGGTATCTTTCTGTAATGTTTGAAAAAATTATTCTTTAGATTCGATGGATTGATGTACACTTTTACATGTGCTTAAACGCAGGAGTGTATCGACCAAGTGTGCGAACCTGCTATCAGCGCTTCATCCATACTTCGGTTCGTGCTAAGTTTTGCGGCAAAATGTGTGAGATTTTCAGCACCAAAAGTAGCGTACTTCAAGGTTGTGCACTTCCATCATTTTTGTTTAATTCTGTCATAGATCAATTAATGAGAGACTGTCCCCGACACTCACTAAATACTAACATGTATCTCCTAATCGGTGGGAGACTGGTTCGTCATGATTATGTTGACGACGGTTTTGTTGTTTGTCGTTTTTCAAGCAGCACAGACAACATTAAGGGCTATTTTTCGTTCTGCTAAGTATTTCGGAGTGCGTTCTGCAGTCTCACAGTACAAAGAAATCATAGAGGTTTTTAACCGGTTTGTGTACCTGAAAAGCTGCATCAACGGCGGCGAAAATAAAAGAAATGAAAGATAAACACGTGTCTCTGAGGCTACGGCGGTGTTAGCTGATTTGGGGCATCTCTGGGGAGAGAGAGGTATTTCTGTGGTGCTTATGGGTCGCCTGTATAAGGTGACAGTGAGGGCTGTGTTACTTTACGGTAGCGAACCATGGCCACTCAGGGTAGAAAACGTGAACGGTGTTCAGGTATTTGACTACCGATGTTTGCGTTTGATTGCTGGTATCCGGTGGTACCAGCGACTAAGCAACAAGGAGGTGGGTATTTGGTACTGATTATCAAACGGAATCTTTTATTTATTCCTTAAATTTGTTTATATTTAGTTGACTAAGCCCTGTACCGAAGATGCCAGATAATCGTCTGCCACACAGAGAACTGTTTGCCGACCCTGCAGCCGACTGGCGTAAGATACGAAGTAGACAAATGCTGAGCTGGCGTGGAGAAGTGGAATCGTTTACGAAGAGTTCGGTTATTGTAGATCGAGTTCGTCTCTCACGATGAGAACCTCAAGAGACACAGAGTCGGTGGTTCTAAGTGAAACGATGGCTAATCGTGTTTAATGACGTGAACGTTGTCGTTGTTCGGCCTAATTATCTGTGAAATGATTGCAATTGATGTCGCGGTAAATGAAAACCGTAAAGTCTTGCTGATGACGCCTTACTCTCACATACAGCCCGGTTGTTTATTTGCAATGTGTGGACATCTGGATGTTGGCTGTCTGAATATAGGCTTAGTTATTTTTAGTGGTTGGGTCTGTTCCCGTCCCCCTTTTTTCTTCTCTCTTCATATATAAGGTTTTCTTCCTTCCTTCGTGGCTGTGTGGCAGTTGAGGGTCAGTGAGAACCACTGATGTATGTTTGTCTTCGATGATGGTTATACTTTTGGAAGAATTGCTTTGGACTTTAACATTTCAGAATCGGGCATGGACCATTTTTCTTGTTTATACCGATTAGTGTCCAGCCTTATTTTCACATAAACCCACGAACAGTAGCACCAACAGCAAGAATATTCGAACTTGCTCACTTATATATTGGTGTTCGTGTATTAAGATGCCTTCGAGGAACAACTAAAGCCATCGTACCTCGACCCATTCAGAGTGTTTCAGTGAGATGGAAAATTTCAATAACCGAAAAGTTCAGATGGAACGAATCCGTGTCTACGAGCAGCCTAAAACCAGCTTACACAGAGTAGAGTGTTATCCCATCTGATCCGATGTTGGATGCAAACAAACCTTCTCCACCCACGGCACTACGATACTCGCCCAGATTCCAACTCTTCGTGTTCTTGAACAACGTATCAAACGTGCAGAACGTACACCAGCCAAAACATTTGACAGACTGCGACACGTGACATAGATACAGATAGTATAGTTTCTACTCTTTACTTCTGTTTTTAATAGTTATTTTAATCCGCAACCGCTTGTTGTGTGGGAATATTCCAGCTTTCACAGTTCACGGTTATACGTAAAAGTGCAACAAAACATTGTGTGTGACCCAGCAACCATGCATCTTTCCTAAAGATCTCTGCTACAACCGTGTCTTCTCGTTTGTTCTCTCTCTACATCTGCTATCGAAAGCATGATGCAAACTCACTGACACCTTATACAGTCATGTAACCAACTACACGCGGCGACTGCTTGCTCTCTTTCTAATGTCTCATCCATCATTTTATTCCTCAAGGTCGTTTATTCCATACCTTTTGAGCGTCCTTTATGGCACTCACATCTTCTAAACTCTCTTCGCTTAACGCTTTCCAGTGTCGTCAAGTGGGTTGGATATCAGTTCGCTTTCCAATTTTTTCTTCTCATTGCTGTTGCCGTTGGTCTCCAGGTTAAGTTAAAGGCAACCCCTCATAATATCATATGCTTTATTTTCAAACCGTACTGCATTATTTTTGGCCATAACTTTTGGGACTGCTTTTCGACTGCTGTTCAAGAAAAACGTTCCAAAATGTTGATAAGCTAGGGTCAAGTACATACAAGTGTATACAAAACATACGAAAATTGATTGTACTTGAGATTCATACGTTTAACAAAGCGAGTTTTATTGAATCCACGTCTGCTTTTTCTCGAAGGCCTCATCAGTATTTTTAAACTCGACTGATTACATCGGTAAGCAGGAATTTTGTATGCCACCTTTTCGATTAATGAAGTTGTTCTAGATCCGTGTATCTGAGGATCTAGCAACGCTCAGCGCTTTTCTACCATACGCCGCTTTTGAAATTATTTATCCTCTGTTGTTTGAGTCTACCTTCTGGTAATGTTCTTCTCTGTGTGATGACTTTTTTTAACTGAATGTTGAGCTGACGTCCGAATGAACGTCGAGTGGTCATGATCAATCAACCAACAGCAGTCGGTCGTTCTGTTTTCCCCGACAATTCTTCCGCTTCAATTATTCGCAGGTCTTTTGCCACAACCTGTTACAGTCACATGTGGCCTTTCGTGCTATCATGGTTTTGATCATTTTTTCCATTTATTTCAATAAAATATGACAACAGTAGGACTTAATTGAAGATGTTATCCCTCCAAAGAAATGTGGTTTCTTGTCCTCATCTGATGTAACCCTTACCATATGACATGGTTTCCTCTTTATCCTACCCCGTCAACACTGTGCACCCTGTGGAACAATCATGTGTGTCCATACTCCATTGGCCCTCATTAGTTCGCACTCGCAGCAAACCTGCAGTTTACGTCGGGAGGATGTCGTCTCCAGAACCCAAAGCAATAGCGTGAACATTGTTGATTTCTTTCTTTTGTTTTAGCGGCATTTTGCAGTCTCGTGTCTCTACGACATTTTCAAAATTTGGAGGCAGTTGGAGCTGAGCTTCAACGATCTCAACCTTAATTCAACTCTTCATACTTGTAGCGACCCTAGTTGTTCAGTATTAACTTTATTACAGCTACACTCCACATTTGCACCCTTCTTGTTTCCAAATATGTATGTGCCAAAACGTTGGTTTGAACGGGTATGGATACTGACAAGTACCCCGCCCACTCAAACGTACGACCCCGCTGCGTGTTCGCTAATCAGTCCACTGAGTTGCCGTTTCGCCTTTTAATCCATTCGCTCTCATGTTGGCCTTGTTGGTTAAAAACCTACTGCGTGTGAACTTGCTGCTTTATTCGTAGCCGGTCAGCCTGGATCCACTCAATTCTACATAGTATATCCGGTCAATCGAACCTATGTTCGGTGTTAATCGGAGAGGCGTTTGCGCACGCGCCCGTAGAGTATAAGTTTTGCGCCTATCTTCCGACATTCGAGAGATAGTGAGCAGTCAAACAGGATGCTCTTCACATTTCAACACAAACGGCAACAACGATGAAGGATTTTCCACCACAATATTCGTCGTGGTGCATAAACGCCCCTTTGACATCAACGCTGCCAAATACGAAGCCTCATGACGTCGATCCACGGATGAAGATGTTAACGAGCTTCAACCGTGGCTACTCAAATATCTGATATCATCTTAAAAGGAAGACGGCGGAAGATGTGTGTAATCTCTACCTCCGGTTGTTTGCGAAAAGAAACATGACTAGTTACCTTGGTAGTCTGCACGTCCAAATGAACACAATCGGTTAGTTCTACTTTAACGTAAGTAATGCAAGTCATGTGAAACATGTTCACTAGTAATTGACAGAGAATTTTGTCGGCATTACCTTGAGGTTCTGGAGACCCTAGCGACTGTAATAAACGATATTTTTGATAGCCGCATTCACTTCTACGCTTTTGACGATTTTGGTTTTTCACCTACGTTTATTTTACTCGAGGTATCCCTTATATACTATCCGTCGCGAGGCTGAAAACACAACTTGTTCCGTACCTCACTGGCTTGATGTGTTTTCTCTGTACACTCTACTTTCCAGGGTCGGTACAAATACACAGCGGTCCACGCGCAGCGTCCTTGTCTTTTATTTTTGATTGGTTTTTAATAGTGAGCAAAGACTGGGTATTATTCTGTTGGACCAATTTCTACAGGATAGGTTTCACATATAAGAGTTGTGAAGAACATTACAGTTTGTTCGTCTTGATAATTACGGTGTGGCGACCTTGATATTTCACTGGCCTGTCTGCGGGATAATATGTAAAATAGTTCCAAAACCCATAATTACATATTGTACTTAAGCTATTAAGAACGTTTGCATGATATATGATGTCCGATTGTTTATCTGCATGCCATGTGATGATGTGGCTTAAAACCGAATCACACACAATCCTGATTTGTTTGCTCATCGACAGCCAGTCTTTAGCCTTCCTAGCCAATTTGAGTGTTGGTGCCATTTATAGCGCTATGAGAGACCTCCTGTATATTTTGTCGAATAAATATTCGGCCTCTACTTTCAACGGCATTTTTGCATTTCGAGTCTGGCAAATTCCTATATAGGAAGATGAATTGGTGCGCCGAGCACTAAATTGGTGAACCCGCTCGAATATTTTTTCTATAGATTTATTTTTTGTTTGACTGTGAGTTACTATTCTGATAGTTTACATCTGTTCACTTTTAACCCGGTTGATTATTCATTCTACTATAATGGAGGCTCAGCCTTACCTTTCACCAGAAGTTTCGGTCAGTGCATTAGCCGAAAAATTTAAACCCTTTCGACAGAATGATCTTAAGTCGTCAATTGCTCAGTTGGAAGCCACATCGACGCTATGGCAAACCATTTAGGGGCTAATCCGTTTTCATCACATAGTTACGGCACTGCTACCTCACGTCATTGACGAGGTGGGCGATATTCTAGAGTTGACGGACTGCACGGAACCCTACGAGCAACTAAAACTAGCCGTAATTTGGCGCGTTGGTTTGTCAGACCACCAGCGTATTTCTCAGCTTCTAAGTGCAACTGAGCTCGGTGACCGTAAACCATCGCAGCTTCTTCGCCACATACAACGGTTAGCAGGCACGACGCATGTAGAGGAGGCCCTAGCGTTTGTCTATGGATATGCAAAGCATCCTTGGCGCAAGCTCGTTGGCAATCCTGTCCGATTTGGTCCATAATGCCGACAAGATTAAGAAAACATACGGTACCACTTTTTTCAACTCGCTGCGAGTAGTCAAGGTGCAATTATCAGTTTGACTACTAAAGTTGCTAGCCCAAATAAGTAACTTCAGGCAGTGCACTGTAGTAGGTATTAGCGGAGTAGGTTTACCGATTTGCTGCGGTTGGCTTGTCTCCCTATCAATTTGTTATAGTTGTGAGACAAATGGAGATCAGAACAGTGATTGCACAGGAGCTTCCAGATATCTACCACCGGCTGCATATGCTGAGAAACTTGCGCGGCAGAATCTCCACTCTGACCGTGAACAAGTGGTTCATGGTAGTCATGATCAGCATAACAGGTGGGAGTATGCCGCAGAGTTGGGTATTATGCGGAACACCAAACCACTCCACGAGTTGGTTAATAGTGCTTGTTCTATTTGCAACTATCAGCCGCGTAAACGAAAATGAAACACGGTTCAATGAACTCGCAAGTTATTTTGTTCCGTTTATGTTCTAATGTTCGCCGTGTTTACAAATTTTTTGCTTGCTGGTGCGAGTCAGCTTCCTTCCTTCCATGAACAACGTGAAATTCACTTTTACGTAAAGGCGAATGTGACGTTGTTAAGTACTCAGCGTTTTTGTGATCCTCAAATAGCACGCCCCATATGGTCCATTAGAGGACCCCGGGGGTCTTATGGGGGCAGTGCACTTTCGCCCTGCTAGCACACGTTAGGGATAAATTAGGGATGAATTACGGCAAATTCTGGCTGAATTACGCTCGGCATTTGATTGGTTTGACACTTAGAAATGAATTAAGTCAATCTTAGGATAAATTACGTCCGCATTTTTATGGCCAATGAGAAGTCAACGTGAATGGAAGTTAAGAAAATGCGGATAGAAAGTTAACTTTCCACCGAACGGCGATCTTTTATTTTTCTCTTTGATATAATCAGCACTGCGCAATAACGTGATGACAGCAAATAACATATCATGACAATCTACCGACATTTGAGGTCAACACACAAGGAACTCAGTTAGTTACGTGAAAGTGATGCGTTAATGCAGAACAGAAAAATGACACGTATATATGTCATATGTTAACATATATATGTTAACAGTCCAGATATGCATCTCAGCTAGGGTGTATGGTTCGCAGATTACAGCGTTCCTGATTTGTTTATGTGGTACAAGTTGAGACTGGGATTTTGCTGCGTACGCCGCAGCGTTGGTCACGCGATATCGCGTTTGTTCGAGTTTTTCATGAAGTAATGTCATCAAGTGTGTTTCTGAGAGTTCAGAATTTCTAACTGAATGACACTGTCTATTCAGGCTGACATACAGCCTCTTATTCTTTCATTAGCGACAACTGATCGGTTGTCGAAGTTCATGTACGATAATCTCTCTGCTCATCTTTGACCTTATCTGTTACTGGTTACGGCAACCAGTAAAGAAGTCCACAGTCCGAAACTTTAATTAGGCGGAATTTAACAGCCTAAGGAGCTACCTAGGTTCACCGCCTCTAGATTATGGATCCGTAGAACAGAATTGCAGCGCACTTCAGAACGCAATTGGGACTGCGGATAAATTATTTGTACCGCGCAAACTGTGCACTTTCTCTTGTTGGCCACCTCTTCCGCGCAGGCTACGTCGTCTACTGGATGAACGTTCCCAATTATTATTGGCGAAGCATAAGCTAACAGGAGATACGGAGGACCTTCGCG
>LUCH01004814.1:0-14980 GCA_013368495.1 Paragonimus heterotremus
GAGAACGGAGCCTCGGAAAATTTCATTGCGTGTCTGGTGTTCACCTGAATGAGGACTTCTGCGATGTGCAGATTGAAAACGTGTCCAGTTTGGTCTTCGTGGAAGGAGATCGGAGAAATTTGTCGTACATCTTGATTGTCGGTTCGTATTCATGTATTCACGTTGACGGCTCCCGTCTATTTTGACTGATGTACTGTTGTCCTCAGTCATTGCATTAGATTTTGGACGTATAATCTGTTCTTTTTGCGAGTTTAATTCGTTCCGTTGGTTTTGATAATGCTCATCGCAGCGTAGCCTTTGGCTTGTGCGCTATCGTGGTCTTATTTCACGATCATTTATGCTACGGTTCTGATTTATGGTAGTCCAATCCGTTTCGTTGATAGTTCCATAGCGATTGAACCTTTTACTTCTCGCAACAAATTCCACCTGAGGAAATTTCGTGGTTATCTGTTGTAAAGAAATGACGGTGCAAATAGTTCTGTTCCTTTATTAGGAGATCTGCGGTGTTGCAGTGTGATTCAACTCGTTTGAACACAGTCCGAATGCGGTTGGTTTCATGGCAGACTGGGTGGTTGCTTTGAAAACTAAGGAGTTGGCCAACATTTGTTTATTTTCAGTAAACTGACATCTGCAGTGTTCTCTCAACCTCGCGGTTAATTAGTGCATCCGTGAACGGCAGTTGGCCTCACGTTTCAGTCTCCATGGTAGACTTAATGTCATTAAAAACGTTTTTAAACGGTCTTTATTTGTTTTTACATTATTCAGCCCCTTAAGGATTAGGAATGTACCATCAACATATCATATTCCACGTGTCGGTTTGACCTTCGGTGGCGCGATACTCTCTAACCTCCACATGATCGCTTCGGTGGTGACTGCAGGTGTGGATGAGTCCACTTTAATTCCTCTAAGGTGCTCAAAAATTTGATTGTTGAAGTTGAAGTATGGTGAAAAATATAGATTCGTGAAATTGTGTGCCTTCTGGTTTCAAAAACTCATCTGTTCGGGGTTTTTCCTGTCGCAGTATTCGCAACCTTTCTTCCGTCAGAGTGAGGCCGATGGAGATGAACAATGTTATGACATCAAACAAAATCATCTCTTCGTCTCCCTTCATCATGTTGTTTCTCAGTTCGCTCAAAAATTGCAAAGCTTTGCTGATGCATGGTTCTTATCCATCGATGAGATGTCGTAATTGCCTGAGTAGGTCTTTGGCCAGGTTGTATGCCGTTGTGACCAGTAGGTATACAATTAGTCGCGGTGGGATACTATCCGTGAGTATTTCCAGTAGTCCATTAAATTGAGCAGCGGCTGCATCATCTGGCTGCATTTTTCAGCATTCCTGTTTATCTATTTCGTGAGTAGCTTCCAGTTTCTTCAGCGCAGAGTTGATTCTGTTGCTAATTTTTGCGGTGAGATTAGCACTGAGTAGGCGACAGGTGGTTGCGTCGTTGAGCAACTGTTTTAATTTTTCCACATAGTGTGCCTTGTCCAGGATGACCGTCACCTGTGCTTTGACAGCTGATGGGATGTTGATGCTGTCATCCTTTCTGAGGTTGTTCAGTGCTCTTTGATCGTCTTTGGTGAGGCTATTAGACTGTCTGTTGCGAGTTCTGACAGGGACGATAGTTTGTTGGATTTGTTACTCTGCCCCTTCTGAGAGCAGGTTCGATTGCTTGATACGCTTCATGTTGGCCAAATATTCTTTTATTTTTGTATCACTCGTGTTGAAATTAAATCATTTGACAACAGCATCTCACTCGTCGTTGGATAGCGGTCGGTTTGATGAGTTTTTGATCTACGTGTTGTAGCTGGTGTTGACATTCTTGTTCACGGATTTTGACGGCAATCCTCCAAATGTCATTCAATTCCTGTCCTTAGTATTTGCGACTCTTTATCCAATCTTCCTCTATGATTTCCGGAACTACTGCTTTAACCTCTGTCCACGAGGACCAAACTGGACACGTTTTCAATCTGCACATCGCAGAAGTCCTCATTCAGGTGAACACCAGACACGCAATGAAATTTTCCGAGGCTCCGTTCTCACCAATCGCGTCGATAAATAAACACGTCAAGCCGGATAATATCTATGAACCAATGCGAACCAAGAACTTAAGGAGATGTGAACGCCGCCAAGCTCAAATACCGGCAAACCCGAATGGTACAACTGGAATGGATCATACCGGTGATCGAACCGGGACAATGGGTAACCGATCGGATCGAATTCTAATAACGAAGAAATGACCAACTCAGTCAAGAGACAAGCACAAACCAATCCGATTCGAGGTCGGAGGTCAACGGGAGCAGCAAGCAGCTAATCGAGCTCCAGACCAAAGGCTCAAGAGATACAGAAGATGACCAATCGAGTCTCAGGCCAAAGTTCGAATACAACAACCGCAGTCAATGGTAATTCAGGTGAAGGGTTCAAACAGCAGAAGGTGACTGATCAGGTCAAGAGGTCAAATCACCCTGTTATAAAAGTGCGGGCATCCATCACACTTCACCAAACCGCACACTCAAACCTATAAGCTGAAACACTCGTGCACTGATGATGTCGATTCGTTTTGTGGTGAAGCGTTTGCAACGTTAATGTCAAGTGCGGTCACTATTCCAATAACTGTGGAGTGTTGTCTGGTGAATAGTTTTGATGCGTGAAATTGTGGTGGGTGTGATATAGAAGGGTTTGGTATTCCGGTTCCTATGATTAAATCATACATCGTTGGTGAACCGTTCAAAAAACTCGCACAGCGTCATCGGTAAACTGAAGTGTTAACGTTTTCTAGAGAGATCATTCTAAATGTCCAAATGGTTTGTTTGTATCGTATGGATTTGAGTTCAACATATTACGCCAGCATAGATATTTCTCATTTACTTATTGAAGCCTTCATCTATCGTATCCATTGTGTTAACTTCAAGATCTGTTTCGGAAACCTGTTGAATATATCAGAGCGTTACTCTTGAACAGCTCACATGAGTCGCATCAGAGTGTTAGGTCAACATTCAAAGTCTAACGTATTTTTTTATCATCCATACCTTGGACTCTCTCGTAACACTTCTTCGTCACATAACGCTATTCTAGTTGGTGAACTACTCTGACTGGACCTTTCTGCTCCTGGGTGATTTGCATTAGATTTCATTTTTCGGCTTTGCCCACTTAAGCTTCCATCTGATTTGGATGAATTCGGATGTCCCACAACAGTAAGCCATGCTGTTTGGAATCATTTTGTTGCCACTGATAATTCTACTCACAGGGGACCCTCTGATTTCTCCCAGCATTTACATGAGCCTTTCAGCAGATATGTATCATTGAGGAGTAGTAGGGGATTTTGGTTTTCATAGAGATTGAACACCACACACAGTTGATCGCGACTGTCGCACTCCGCCTTCAAAAAAAGCACTAGATTCGCGTTTCGCTCTCATTTGTACTCGTTAGCAGTGCATATCATCGCCACTGCCAGGATTAGAACTCCCCCCACGCTGTTCATGAGGCAACCGTGCTTCCCAGTGCGCCATTCACCTCACGTTAGGAACGACCGAGTTATCATATGCGAACGCCCAACCACTTTCGCTTGTGAGTAAGGATCAGGTTGCCCGATCACCTCCAGAGGAGACACAGTTACTGCCTGTTAATTGCAATCGATAACCCCGCGACTAGGACTTCTCTCCAAGTTGAAATCACAGAAATCATTGACTTGTTGGACGGTATTTTGATTATTGTTGAGTAATAGGGAATTTTAATTTTCGTATAGATTGAATATCACCCACAATTGCTTTAGCTCCGGTAGTGACAAGGATATGCACTACTGACAAGCTTTAATATGAGTGAAGATCGAGTCTAGTGTTTTTTTTCGAAAGGGACCGACTTATCAGTTTAGTTTTTGTTGTTTAGTCATCATAAAATGATAAGTTACAGGCTATAATCTGGTTGAACAATCTATATGATTGTAACGTCCTCCGGTTAAAGATGCACTAGTTCAGAAAAAGCGGAACAAATTGTTTTTGATGTTGCTGTTGTTTTTTGTGTTATGAAGGGAATGAACAAGTCTGTCATTGGTCCTGTACGTGGTGTGCAGTTTCCGTGCTAAAGTGCACTTTTAATGCTATTCTGTCATGTAGGTTGATAGATCCATATTGTTCCAGAGCGGACAGTATACTTGTGACTGATAACGTAAAACTGTGTTGCTGTCACAATTTTTCGTTAGTTTCGGTGCGTTTTATCTTTTACACTTTTATGATCACCCACTGCACCTTCTAAACAAAATGAATATATTAGAACAAAAGCGTCTACTTACTTTATCATGACAAATAAACGTTGACCTTGATGGCGCGTGTTTTGGTTGCGTGTTTCGATTACTGCCCAACTCCTCCTGTCACATTTGATCCACGTTATTGATTAAAGTGTTAGGCCGTGTTATTCACTTGATTCAGTTCACTTTGGTCAGACAGAAATTGTCTTTCTAATACCGTCAGAATACACTGAAAGAAAAATTGTTGATGGATTGTAGAATTTACTATCACCGCGCACAGAGAAGGGAAGGAAGTTTTTACCACGCTGTGAACCACCAATACGATGAAATCTGATGTGATGATTGTGTAACAATCAATGTCTTAACCCGGTGGCATTAAGCAACAGGTGAATTTCTTCGGTATTAAAACACAATAACACATCTACTCAATATGACTGTTGTGTTTCATTGTTTAGTCTAGATCATTCTCATAGATGAGTCGAATTTCCGTCATCTTGTAAGACGGATTGCTTGAATTTCTCATTGGATGACTAGCTTCCATTTATGCAAAACTCAAGTCATCCAATAAGACACCTCAAAGCGAACTGAAATCTACATAATAATAGCTTTTCAGAGCACAGGAAGATTGTCCTTGACCTAATTGGCAACTGTTAAAGCGAACATACTCACAACCGAGTTGTCCACTATGTAAGTTGACTCATCACACGTGTCACAAAATATGACTACATTCCGGTAATAGTGTAACGTGACATTCACCCAGAATGTAAAAACCCAGTAATATGACCAATGCGAACTGAAGTCAATGCAAAAGTGAAACTGCGTGATAGACCAGCCCTAACCTCAAATTACATTTGCAATTACCGATCATTAATCTAATTTCATGAACTTTACATAGATGTGAAGACGGTTAGTTTATGTGTTGTGATAACACGAGTCTTATTTCGTCTGAACTACTACACACCTTCTCATCAATAACTTATAACCATCTACAATTGGTGCCTTGTATCACAAACTGTGCTTCACAATCCGATGAAAATGTGGTAACCATAAAAAACTAATTTTACGCTGTGCCTAAACAGTTTTCCAAAGTTCGAATTGACGTTTTGCATGTACGTTGAACTTCTCTGCCGCCCATCGCCGTTTTCAACAACCTTAAATGATTGTCTAACCATACAATACTTATTCTTTGGTATATCAGTGCTGAATTCCAAGCACCTTTTTTTCGATGTGCCATAATATCTTCTACTCTCTTCAATTTCAACTAGTCTTTAAGATTTTGTATCGCTTCTAACAGTTGTTTGATTTATCTTTTGGCCAGTGCAGTGTGGATTAATTGGGAGAAACTTTCTCAACATTGAATCCAGTCATCAAACCTTGTTATGACCTTTAGCATGTGTCAATTTGTCCAAGAATTGACCAATATAGTTGGAGGATTGTTTTGGTCAGCCTGTCGGGCTTTGTAGAGGGGTAGGCAAATATGGTAATCATACTATTCGCACGACTGTTTTTGGCTACAGTCGTTCACCGTCGTGAACGTGGACCGCCGTCGTTTCATCTATGTGTAACTTTCCGCACTTTTGCTTGTTTACCCCATCTGATAACTTCATTAGAATGTTGATTTAATCTACCACTTTGATAGTGTATTTGGCAGTACTCAAACTGTACACGCACGTGTCACTAAGCATTGGCTTTCCACTCCTGGATTAAGTTGGTTGGTCCGTGAGGAATCGTGTAACCCTAGTATTTTTACTGTTCAACAGGACAAGTTTTCGCCGCCTTTATTGTGTCTTCTAGTTGTATTTCAGTGGGCATTGCAACGTGAAAAAATAGCATTCGTTTGTTGTACCTTTATTGTTGAATTGCGGCTTTTTAAAGAGAAATATCGTCCACAGTTCGGTTATGTACTGGTTAACAAAACGATGTTAACAGTGCTCGTATTCCTAGTCAATTGTTTGGACACCTTCTTCTCGCGTACCCTCTTTTTTCCTTGTTACATTTCTTTTGACAACCTTCTCCAATATCTGTTAATAGTGTTTACGAATGATTTGTTCGATACTTTCTCTTTCGATTCTCTGGAAACCCTCACTTCCATGCACCAGAGTATGGTATTGCAGATTGATTTACGCAGCACCCACTTCTCATATCGTTTTGTTACTGGTCAGCTGTGTGTATGTAACGGAGTGGCTACTGTTTAGTAAAGGAATATCTGCTCAAAACTTCCCAAAAAAGAAATTATTACTCACGCGTACAGCACCATTGGTACACGAATGTATTCAAACAGTTGATGACCATTGGTTTTAAGACCTTCTCTGGCAGCTGAGTTTAAGTGCTCCCCTGTTCTGTTAGTTGGTCGATGAGCATGACATTTAGCCTATAAATGTTTCAGTGCACAATGAGGTGATAGTGTTGACGGACACAAATGAATGCTTCCAAAGTCAAAAGTAAATTAAGCACAGAATTTTGTACTTTGTTTGTACAGATAGTTAAGTAGCGAAATATTGACCGTCGATACTTACCGAACAGAGAAGACCACCAGCTTTTCATAGTGTCAACCATAGTACACGAACAGTCAACAGTGAGATGAAGGTACATTGTAGATTTGGGGTTACGATTAAAATATGTTAATACTAGAATAATCAGAAAATATGTCATTCTAGATAGATCAAACATTCATAAGATGTCAATTATGCGAACAACTGTTTTCGGTAATTCTCATCGGGCTTTTAAAATTACGTAGGGTGCATGCGTTTTATTTATGAAAAATTGGATCAAGTCAAATGGGTCATTAAAATTGTAGACGTAAGATGAATCACAGTCTACTGTAGGAGGGTTGGAGTATTCGCGAATGTTCGACATTATCAGTCGTGCCAGCCGTGAGACTGGCGTTCTCCGATGTCAAATGGTTCATAGCTGCTTAGTTGGAATATTTGGCCAATGGAGATGTAGGGTTTGCACGAACTGTTTTTGGGCACACAAACAGGGGTTGTAGAGTCTGACGGCAATTGACTCGACCGCTGATAACGGTCGCAATCTGACAGCTCTGAAATGGGTTTGACGAATCTTGTAGATGACTCGAAAGTCCCCATCCATCTCAGTTTAAAGACCAGTGTCAATTGAATGAGAACCGATTGCACTGGAACTGGGCTTTCTGGAACCGTTGTAAGGCCATTTGGGGAAGTGTTCACGAATCCTTTCTGATAGCCCTCTTTTGGGTCTACCAAAGTAACCTGCTTGACATCAACAGGTGAGAGAATACTCACAAAAAGACGAAGAAAACCCAGACAAGCTATCTTTGAGGTGTGACATCAGTACGGGGTAGGTATTGAACGATACGATGACCCGTGCTGCAGGATAGACACTGTCAACTGCATTACAAATACGGCGTGTGAGTTGGAGTTAGCAGCAGCTGTTCATTTTACGAATAACTCAGCCAAGTCTCTGTCAGCTACTCTTCAAACACGCAAGCCCGTCTAACACGGAAATGAACCACAGTGCTTTAGCCTAAAACTGGAGAGGAACTGTAGGGAAAATAATCACTATGCAAAAGTGAAGTTTATCTGCAGGATAAACACTACAGCTAATTATAAATGATTGTTTTATCATAGATTTTTGATATATGGTGTTTATTCGACGTCGATAACATGAATTAGCCCCAATTGTTTCTGCGTGAGTACAGAGCGACAAAATGATAGTACAATCTGTAGTTGATTCGAAAGTGCTGAATAAGATGAGATGTTGAATACGTATCTGTTTTTGCATTGAAACAACTTCTTTCTTATGAAAGCAGAATAGGAAATTGTCGCAAATAAAGCGGACATCATTGGTAGATCGAAATTTCATTTTCCTAGTTTACTTAAATGGATACAACACTCACTTCTTGTAAGCATTATATATGTAAATACGTTATAATAAAAAAGTGACAAATCGATAGGCAAGAAATTTGTTTTGCTTACAACAAAGTACCCAGACTTACACCAGGCTTTCACCAATGTTGTGTTATGTGCATTTTCAAAGCCGACTGAGGGAGAAGAAAAACCAGATATTTCCTTAAACAAACAGCATAGTAAGTTGGCTTGGTTATCGTAGCAACGCGTTTACCTCTTTTAATCATTTTCCCAACCAACTTCTGTTATGCTAACACACATGGAGTTATAACTGCCATTCAGCGTCATACTCTCAACTCGTTCGTGAGAGCCGTTATAAAAATTTAATCAGTCAGTTTTACGCTTGTAACACAACACAATGAAGTGCATCCAGTAGATCCGTTCAACTAAATACTACTCATCACATGGAAACCTATCTTAGTTTGTACGTTTTGAATATCTTATTGACTGTGAAACCACAAGTCTGTTCTCGACGAACATTGAACCGTTGGTCACTGATTCATGCTTCCTGTCTGGTAATGCAAAACAAAACGAGCTTCAAGTAGGTTCTAATCAAGAACGATGTCGTGTTGTTTCAACGAAATTTTGTTCACATAATTCCTCTGGTAGGGTATAGTTCTCTAGAATTTATGACGGATGTTTCAGAAATATGTATGACCTTCACAACTTGGAACAGTTGCCATTATATTATTTCGATCAGTTTTATCACAAGAATGTCCGTACAAAGTGTATTGGTGCTTCAATAGAAGGTTTGAAAAGAAACAAGCTTACAATGAATTTTCTATACTTACTTTCTCGTTAAATTCCAAACGACGGTGAAATTGAACAAATTGACCGAAATATTACATTAAACCTCCACCAGCCTTCCTTTCCCAAAACTACCTGAGCTAGTTTCATAAAGGTGTTCACCTACAATTTCGCAAACTGTCTAACTGTTGACGAAATTTTACATCGAATTCGGTTTTCAAAAACCTGAGTGACATACACACTGTGGTCAAACAGCTTTGCTGCCATTGCTGTACTGAAAGTATGCAACAGGCTGTAATGCAGACAGCAGTGTACCCCAAGGTCGAAGCATGTGGCCTGCACAGACCGATCAGACGTTATTAGTTGAACCATATCCGGAATGAGCACTTGCACATTCTGGGTTGTACGTGGTTACAGTGTGCCGTAGCCAGCGAACATTTTAATCAATCCGAATGAAAGTTAAGATCAACGTTCCTCTGAAAAACATCACGAAGAAGTGTGATACAAACAGCAACAGAAAGTTATGGGAATCAGAAATAATAATAACCAAAATAACTGCTTGACCGTTCTGGTCCATTATTGACAACCAACCCCTTGTTCCTGTCTGGTGCGAAAGCCTAGTGTCACCCAAGCTGCGAGGTGTGGAGAAACTTACGGGATGTTAGTGTTGGTATACTGATTAGAGCAATTCCATGTGTGAACATTCGATCAATATACCGTTTCACTCACACTAGGTTTTTCGAAAAAGGTAATTGAATGCTGTGTGCAATTGTCGGTTGGAACTCTGGATACACATTTCATGTGACTGGTGAATGTCGGTGTGAAACGTGCACGTGATGAAAGTCCGGAATGGTCCTTCACCGACAGTACGTCTGTCATATGACCGACGCCACAAGCCGGTAGATCGATAGACACACAGAGCATGACAGAAGCTTGCATGCATATTTCCAGCCGTCGATCCTGTGCATAGCTATGACGAAGGTAGTTCTCAGTCCAGCCTATCGCGACAATCATGAGAAATCTCACCGTAATTGCACAAATCAAAATTAGAAAGGTTGTCAAAAACTAGTAAATCACACAAACTTGTGCAAAAACAGAAAGTAGCATTATTTTGTCGTGAGTTAAAACTAACTGGCGAGCACTATAAGTCTGACTGTAGAGAAGGCTGTACGGTTCAACCTATCAGGCGTGTGAACAGCCGGTGTCATATCGACTGAACTAATGGAAGTGAAACGGACACAGTTGTCCAGACCGGTTTCGCACAGTTCCTTCTTCCTAGAACGAACACCGGTGAGAAAAGAAAGTCAGTACTATCATGAAATCTACTTTTTGAATGAGTGATAGTATTTTAACTTACGTTATTTTACTATGCGATAAGCTTATCGTGGTGTGTCTCAAAAACAAACACTCTGTGTCATGCAAATCTGTCTGATATCACACTGCTTTGTCAGTCTGTCGGTCCGACTGACACAAACTAAACCGTGATTGTGTTTACAGTGTTGAAAAGTACTCAAGAAATCGAACTACCGTTGATCATCACATTAGTTCTGAAGATAACGGATTAACGGACGAAAACGTTTGCACCCAGTAAATAACTAAATCGTCTAATCATGTTATTCCTACCGCGATAGACCATACCTGGTTTTAGTGCACTGAGAAACGATCTAGGTCTGCGGAGTTAATGAACTTATCCCTAGTTGACTACTGTGTCATTTCATTCAACCACCATCACTTACAGTAAACAAAGTAGCAAGACCGCTAGTTTGTGGTAATTGATCGATCATCTTTATAATAGCGAATAATCTCATTTTGTTTTATGGTTGAATAGTTACTGTTACCTTGTGGTGGGTGCAACTAGCGGTCGTTGTATGGCTCAGATGATGATCTTTCCATACCGTACGGTTTTTAGCAGACAGGATTATTGTGTATAAAAAAAGTCACTTCAATGGGGTAGTTTTCAGGTAGAAAGTGAAGACATTGCAAAGTAAAACACAACACAGAGTTACTTACCTTCTTAAATGGAAGATTGGTATTATTGAAGTGTTTTAACACATTGATTTTACTTTTTAGCTTGGGGGGAATTATAAAACTTTCGTGAAAGTCTTGATATTCAGTGTGGATTCAGAACGTTCATATTCATATAGGTGGTATCAAGTTAGGCCACGCAACGTGAGTGATTGACAGTGTGCACGAGACGAAACTAGGCGCCAATCTGCTACGTCGATTGAAAGCAAGCGTAGACCTGGAAAGGAACGAGTTGCGTGTTGATGGTGATTTCATGAAGTTGCCTCCCAGAGAGACCAAGGTGCACTGCCGAGTGGGCAGCGTCTTGATGAAATCTCTGCCAGAGTGTCCGATTCCAGCTATCAAACAGTGTGTTAGTGAGTTTGCTGACTTGTTTACTAACGCGGATGACCAATACGGATTCTGCACATGGATAGAACACTCGATGGACTTACAGCCGGGTGAGGAGTGCAGACCACTATACCAGAGAATACCACTCAAGTTGCTTCCGGAGGTGGAAAAGCAATTAAAAGAGATGTTGGAGAAAGGAATAATTCAAAGGACAGCCAGGCTATTTTCGTCACCGGTCGTGTTGACTAGGAAGGCGAATGGGACTTACCGATTTAGTGTCGACTTCAGAGAGCTGAACTGAGTTACAATCAAAGATGCGTTCCCGGCGCCTTAGATGGAGGAGATTTTTGCGCACCTGCATGAAACTAGAGTACTATTCCTCATTGATTTGCATTCCGGTTACTGGTAACTACCAATGGCACGAAATGACAGAGCAAAGACTGCGTTTTGTGTGAACGGACAGCAGTACGAGTTCCTAAGGATGCCGTTTGGTCTGTGCAATGCTCCAGCGACCTCCAGACGTCTATTGCTTCGCATTCTGGAGGGTCAAGAAGGAATAACGGTATACGGAGATGACATCGTTGTATTCTCCAAGTCAGTGCGGAACACGTGGACAGATTGCGAGCAGTGTTGCAACGAATCGATGCAGCCGGCCTGAAACTGAGTAGTAAGAAGTGCCAAATAGGCCGCAGTTCAATCGTCTGCTTGGGACACACGGTTGGTAATGGAAAAATCCAACCATTGCCAGAGAACGTGACAGCCATTAAGAAATTCCCGACACCAAAGTCGAAACGGCAGCTGAGGTGTTTCCTCGGAATGGTCGGTTACGATTCCAAATTTACGCCGGAGTTTTCCCAGAAAGCATACCTACTATTTCAATCGCTGAGGAAGGACAGGAAATTTGCATGGACTGACGACTTGGAGATGGCATTCAACGAACTCAAACAGGAGGCTGCCAGCATGCAAAAGTGCCTGACAATCCCAAAGCCGAATGAGCCATTTACAGTGTCAGTTGATGCAAGTGATATCGGAGTCGGAGCAGTTCTTTCACAACCTTCGGGGACAATTGAGTATGCCAGCCGAATACTGACAGAAGCAGAGAGAAAGTATTCTACCACGGAGAAAGAGTGCATAGCTATCGTCTTGGCACTGGAGAAGTGGAGGATCTATCTGATAGCGACCACTTTTCATGTTGAGACCGACCGCAAACCCCTGATCTGGCTGAAGACGGCGAAGGATCCACGTGGACGACTAGCACGCTGGACACTGCGACTACAAGAGTTCAACTTTACCATCGGACATGTCAACGGCACGAACAATGAGATACCTGATGTACTGTCGTGACCGATACAAGAAAGTGAGCTGCCGACTGAAGCTGTACCCGTGAACGCAGTATTGGTTGCCGATAAAGACATTTTGGCCAATCAGCAGTAAGACCCTCAAGTACGCGAAGTATGTGAACATCTGCTAGCAGATACCAAACCCAAGACGTTGACTTCAGGACTGAACGAACTGGTACAGATCTGGGACCGGCTACACTTGGAGAACGGTCAACTAGTCGTCGATGTGGAGGTACAGCGAGGACTTCGACCTCGAAGATTGCCATTTATTCCAGTGAACCAGAGGGAACGTGTGATTCGACTGGCACACACAGATGTTCACATAGGAAGAGAATGCGTGTTCGATCTATTGCGGCGAAGGGTATTTTGGCCCACAATGCGGGAAGATGTGATTGATTTCACTCGAGCCTGTCCCAACTGCCAACAGAACTGGGAGACAACGACGATAACACCACCCATGCAGTCGATCGTAACAAAGGAGGCCACACACCTGGGGTATAGACATTTTTGGTCCGCTCCCAACGAGTTCAAATGGAAATCGCTGCATAGTTGTCATGATTGACCACTTCATACGATGAGTGGAAGCCGTTCCCAAGGCAGATCAGACGAGCGAGACGGTTGCAAACGCTTTCGTGAACAACGTCCTGGCTCGCTTTGGAGTGCCGTACAGAGTTATCACGGACCAGGGCTCGTGTTTTGAAGGACAGCAATTCAAGGAGATGCTGCGGAATTGGGGGATTCAGCGCTTGAGAACATCGCCGTACCATCCACAAACGAATGGACTGACGGAGCGGTTCAATCGCACAATGAAGGAATGGCTGAATAGTAGAGACAAGAACTGGGAAGAAGGACTACCGGATGTTTTGTTTGGATACCGGACAACGAAGCAGGCAACAACCGAGAGTTCCCCATTTGAGCTGACATACGGGAGGGAGCCAAGGATACTCTTGGATGTCTGCGTGTCCAGAGACAGAGAGAGGCAATTATTGCTGCAAGAACGACAACACCTGGAACGCCGTGCTCTTGAACGGACAACAGCAAGACAACCCCGGAATAAGCAAAGATATAACGTGAGGCACAACACACATGAATAGCGCCCGTTCAGGATGGGAGACCAGGTGAAAGTGAGAGATTACAGCCGACCTGAAACATCCGGTCCCGGTGCAGGAAAATTTAGAAGGCGATGGAATGGACCATTTACCATCACGAACTGCAAGAATACGAGTTTCCGAATCAACCAAAGTCCTCGTGGGCGATGGATCAATGGTGTACACTTGGCACCCTGGCACAATTGCGATAAATTCTCTAAAGGGGGGTTGAGTGTGGTGGATCATCAGGTCAGAGGTGTGAGCATTCCAACACTCGGCGGAACGTGGAGGTGGAGGTACGTATAAAAACCCACAGCGAGCGAATGGAGGATGGCGTGTGCGAACGGATGAGTCGTCGCTCGACTGGATCGGACCAACGGGCGAGACACGGCAGGCAAAATAGGATGGACGACCAAATTGGAGGCGCAAGTATTCGAACACTCGCAGGAATATCTCGAGACAGCCGTGGAATACGGTCAAAGCTCAGAGTGGATAGACAGAGGACAACACGAGCGACCGGGCGAGTAATCGCTCAACAAAATCTGACCAACGGACGAAGAATGGCAAGCGGTAAACCCCCAGGATAGAAGCCGCTGATCACACACATAAACCGGGTAGAAGTGCACACGACGAGTGAGCGGAAACCCGGGGGTGTTGTGGACTGGAATGCTGACTCATAAATGCGAGCGTGTGTAGCGTGTTAACTAACGTGTTGGACAATAACCATTGTGCTTTATTGGACGCCTTTTCGCTACAAAATGAATCCGAATTCCACTCGCTGATGCACACGGGCTACAGGTTTCACAATAGTTACCAAACTTTTACTGTAGGTGTCAACCTTCAGAAGGGATGCGGTGGTGAGACTTACGAACTTTTTGTGAAAATGTATCGCTCACGTCTATAAATCAAGCAATGCAGTAGACGAAAAGTTATTCCCACCAGTTTTTGGAGAAATAAATTGATTTTGGAAGAACAGAGGCCAGCGTTTTGGAATTGCCTAGAATTAGTAGCAGAACGGAAATCACTGGAAGCATTAGGAACTAGTGCTACTGCCACCTTTCACACACACACACACACCGATCTCCGAATATGAAAAAATACAGTGGCTTAGCTAGCATGTCAAACTTACTTTGACGTATAGTAGCATTTGTATGAAAACTGGTTGATTTTGCATTGTCCGCAACATATCCGTCCAATTGTAAAAGGTAACGGATGCCTGACAAGTGGTTTGAGATTTTGGTTAATGAGAAGTCAGTTATGCGAACAGCTGTTTTCGGTAATTCTCATCGGGCTTTTACAATTACATAGGGTACGTGCGTTTTATA
>LUCH01004814.1:16723-35357 GCA_013368495.1 Paragonimus heterotremus
CCCTTCACCTTCCGCTGGCCAACTATTTCACAGCCCCTTGAGACCCAAGTAGGCGTGAACCACTTGACACCGCGGAACGCATGTCTCAGGGCAGGGCAGAGTGATAATGCCACACATTCACTAACACTCCCACCCCTCCAGTAGGCTGTGATCCGCCCCATGTCTATGATTCGAATGACCTATTTGACTTGCTCTAATTTTTCATATATAAAACGCACGTACCCTATGTAATTGTAAAAGCCCGATGAGAATTACCGAAAACAGCTGTTCGCATAACTGACTTCTCATGAATTCAATGGGAATCTGGAGACGATTTTGGTTAATGTAAACTGAACATCGCTCATAAATGGAAGAAGCTGTCGTATTCTCATAGATTTGCTTGCCAGTCCCTTTCAAATAAACCACTATTCTTGAGTTTTATTTTCATTACAGCTCGTCAGTATCTTCACTACGACGAGGATCTGAACAGTACCGACACCTCCACTAACCAGCCACTGTGACCGCCGTGCCACTATCCTCACATAATGGGCACAACTGAATTATCATGTACAAATGTCCTGCCGCCACATTCGTGCGTGAATAATTCTCACCAGCCGAACTTGAAAGACAGATCTAGGGTTTCGTGTGCACGTTGTATGACTGCGTGTGCAAAAAGTAGGTGTGAAAAGGTAATATAAACAAGAAAGTTCTCTCAGTGCTAGTCATTGTTCAGCAGACCGTTCATTTCCACACAAGACCTGTCTATTACGTGAATGCCTAGAACTTAAGTTCATGTTAAAATGAAGTGTTTTTCCATCAAGCCTTTACTTTTGTTGTCTACTAGGTAGAAAGTTTCTGCTCGGACAAGCTATCAGTCTCTGTGTCGGCCACAAAGTACTGAATTTCTGGAAGAATTCTTAGGTAACTGACAACGACATGCACAATAGCATTAAGTTTAAGTTTAAGCAGTGGTTCAGAAAACAAATTAACGCAGATGACATATTCATCGTACGACTGTGCCATCACTGGACTGTCCGTCGAGTATTGAAAAACGATTGGTGCTTAGAAACTTTAAAGACTCATAGTAAAGGGCGAAGCAGGAAACAGAATCTTTTGACCAAGAACAATCACAGCTTTATCAAAAATGCCCCAATAACGGTGGGAAACCAACATCCAGCGGAAATGGATAAAAAAAACACGACTTGGTGTTTGTGTTCCATGAGAGAAAACTTTGCTGTGGTATAATGAATCGTGTTCTTCAGTTTGCAGCAGGAGATTCACAGTGCCCCAATTAATGGCTTGTTAAATACTGGATGACTATCATAAGCAGTCCTGACATAGTGGCTTGACAAAGTTTGATGCAAGCAGCACTTAAACGAGTGTGGTGACTACACTACCGTTGTCAGTCTCAACAGATATGGTTGTCGTTTCATAGCCCAATCGGCCTCGATTGTTTGCATCTACAAACAATAATGGCGTAATACCAAATAACATGATGAAGGTAAGCTTCAGAGTCCAGTTTTCAGATATTTCCCTGGGAAACGGACGCATCCTCAGTTTAATAGATGCTACAAGGCGATCCTCATAATGCAGGCGGATACAAGTATGGAGACAGGAGCAACAGTTGATTGTTGTGCTTGTAAACGGGAAGCAAATAGGCAGCGGTTTCGAAGAATACGCAAGATATATAAAGCCCAGATGTTCACTGACCATCCACAAAGCAACGTTCAAGTCATTCGAACAAACCACTACCAGGCAGGACTCCGTTTTATCTAAATGTTTGTTGACATATCCGAGCACCGTGTACAAATCAAATAGGCACATACTGTACTTTATGCGCTTCAGGCCGGAGGTATAATCATTGTCATATATGTCTGCTCATAATACAGTAATCACACCTCTGGGTGACCAATATGGCACTCGACAGCTCTCTTAACGCCTCAGCACCCCGAACAAAAACGCTATCAGAAGTGTTAAGCATTTGGCATTTCCCTTCAAATTTGTGTTTAGATATGACTACAGCAATCAACCCCAAAACCAGATGTACCAACCACAACGGATGGAGTGGTTCGTGCAATCTGGGAAACCTGATGGAAGCGCAATGTGTACTATCAAGAGCTTCAGTAACCTAAACAGATGATTCATGTGGTCGATCTCCACCGCCATAAATAGTTTGAAAATATCACCTTATTGTAAACCGCAGAGGATAACCACCCGACTTTGAATAGGAAATGAAATTGTTCTATCAGAGGAGCTTTGAAGCAGCTTCAAGGGGGTTACATAAAGACACATAGATAAACCATACAGTTGGGGCTTGCATTGGGACGGATATTATTGGTATCGTATATTTTGTGTTATAGCATGCATATACGTTACACATGAGAGGAAAGCCAGTTGAACTGATCGGGTGATTCAATGTTGTACATAGCTCAATAAATGATTTATGTTCCTCCTAAGATTTACCTTTTGAGTGCATGCTGTGCACACCATGGGTTTGAGCTGAAAAGAAGAGGTGGAGGTTAACGGTATCCCGGGCATTGATGTTTCACTAATCCAGAGTTGGTAGCATATTGTTGTGCAAGCGAGTGGTATCGGGTGTATATCACCATTCGGCAACTCCCACCAAAGGTCTCTCATTGATCCGAGTCATTCATTTGTAGACGCTATAGTCGAACTTCGTGGTACGACAGAAAACCCTACTGCTAGAGGGTGTTGTGTATGTTGTTCTTGGATAAGTTAAACTCTGAGAAACCCGCTGGACGCTTTTCAGCAAGATGCTTGATAGTTCTTGCCCGGTTTCGTAAATGTTTCCTTCGTGGGCAACACCGTACGGTCTCCTCAGCACAGCGTGAACAGCGCAGGATGTGATAGACTTCTGGGCCGGTTTCAATAAGGAATGTCCGAGTGACTTCGCCTGCGTTTCAGTAGTATCCATGGTAAACAGAAAGTAGATCGATGCGTTATTTTATTCTCATTACATCCGTTTCAGGTTTGTAAACTGTTGCCATAGGCCTGACAGTACCCATCGTCAACACGTTCGTTAGAATGGTTCTGGGCTGGAATGAGTCATCGAAGATGCTCGACTAATTGTCCAAGCTAAATTCCAGTTAACTTCTCAGGCTGTTTAGACGAGAACATGTCTTACAGCTGGATCATCCGATGAAGTTATCAAAACCAGCCACGTGTCAACCATTTTTGAACCACATGATATCTCCACACCCCTATTGACTAATGTATGCGTGCGTGCGTTCTTCCACTGAAGAGCATGTCAGCTGATCGTCCGACCAGCATATCGACGTGGCAGTCTATCGACTGTCAATTGAAAGCAGTAATTTCGAAGAACAATGCGTTTTGGTGATTTATCGGGTAAACGTAACTTCGACTTGACAAAGGTATTACAAACATGATTTACGGTCATGCATTTCGAGAATGTTAGTAGGCTGGTAGTCTACACGGAAATGAGTGTGGGAATCAGCCATTGTCCAAGGCAGCTGCCAGTTTCAACCAACATTTTTTGTCTAACAGCTGGATCATAGTTTTGGCTGCTCAACAAACAACCTGCCTCAGCTCGCAGAAACCTCTAGGTAGTAAATCATTGCGTTAACTTCGCTTAAGTGCATGCCCTGTACATATCATGTCGTTTTACTTTCGGAGTGTTATAAAAGTAAAAATCTGAATCGATTTTACTGAAAATCCTATGTCCTTTGTGTAATGAGTCTGAACTGGAGCCGCTTCTTGATTAGAGGGAGATCAGCCAATCAGTGTTATCAGATAAGCTGCTACTGACGGAATTATGGTCAAACTGACGCCAACCAATCATAGACGACGATCAGCTGTTGTTGAATGCGTATCTGTTTCAAACAACTCAGCTTCTGGACGCACCAATTCATGGAACAACACAGCAACAAACTGACCAATCAAAATTCGAGAACGCCTGTCGTTTAGTAGCAATCGTAAACACTGTTTTTCCTCTATAGAAAGGTGTTCTTTTTCTAAGAACTTGTGGTTGCTTAGTGTCGCTCAGATTCCTGTTCTGGTTTTCTCTCGATTGGGTAACTCAGTACGTGTCAGTATGGATTCCTGTGACAATAAAATTAATGCAACTGGTGTGGCAGTAAACACTTTTCTCGAAGTGCAGAGGATATCGTAGTAGACTTTCAACATGAGGTTGCGACCGGGAACATAATGTTACCATCACACTGGCAGCCCCCAGTCAAGGTAAGCTCATATATCTGAGTTACCACCTGAACCGTGTACTCGCCTACTGATGAACGATGGAGCATTTTATTCGTATGAATAAAATAACGTTAACATTCATTTCTTCCACTGAATGCGTATTCATTAAAAACAACCTATCATTCTCCCTTACACCTTCATGGACTGGAGTTAAGGCGTTGGTCGGGGCAATGCGAATATTCGGAGCTGTCGTTCGGTGTTTCCCTTCGAAGAAATAATTTGAAAATGACCTGCTGGTGTTCGACTTTTAGCTGCAGTGTGCAACCAGAGAAAAATACTATGAGGATGCACTATATTCTTCTACCATCTGTGGTATAATTTTACATAAATGTACCATCCTAGGTGTACCGCGTCTGACAGTTACCGAACGGTGGTCAACCTATTGAATTCGCAATGCTAAAGCGCTATCAGACATTCGGCACATTTACTGACATAGGTTAGCCAACTGAACCAATGATTTACAAAGGGCTACAGCCAGTCAGTGTCAGCCACTCGAGTAAACTGGTCTGTCATCACAGTGAGCATATAGAATGGCACTCGATCACAGAGTCAGATTTTGTTTTAATGAACACCCGATTAAAATGCGTCCAACCGAAAAAACTGCATGCGAAATTAAGCCACCCGACAGGAAAACCGAGGCTTAGGGATCAACCATATTTTTTTAAATTTTTTTACCGCTGTTGCTTGCCAATAAAATTTGACTCGGTAACTCAATAAAACTGAGATTGCTTAGTGTCACAGGTTCTGCTTTTCGCTTTATTTTTATGAATTGACAAGCTGTTTGCACGTGTCTTGCACTTGTTAATATAACCTTATTGAGACGTAAGCCACTTTATGTTTAGTTTTCACGACTTGATTTGCGTTTAGTGAATTAGAGTGATCTATGATTCACAATCGCCACTAAACGGAAAAACTACAGTGCACTAAGGTTAAACCTTATAAAAGCCATTGGAAAACCTGATTGTCACCGACTAGTATTTACACTTTCCTCACCTATTGCACTGTAGTCTTTTAAAAAGTAGCAGTCCCGTAAGTTTGCACAAAGTTGATGTAAACTGCTCGAACAGACTAATGCATCTTAAAACACGAATGTGAGTTTCATACTCAATCATTGTAGGAAATACATCTCAGGTCTTTGTGGGTTATATCAGTAATGTTTCGATGCAGCCAGATCATTCAGCTACGTTTTCCTCATAAAGACTTCCCGCCGATTAATCCAGAAAATTCACTCTGAATGTCATCGAATTTGGTGATGATTATGAAAGACTGTTTTGTTCTTCTTCTGGTAAAAAATCTTTCGTGCCTGTTGCTTAGTCCTTGTACAACCGTTTGAAGAAAGCGACCATTCAGTTGTTGAATCCGTTCGAGTTCAGTAAAATAGTGACGGGATAGGTTTACATTTGAGTTGCATAGATACATTGCCTGGAAACTTAACCACGTTGATTTAATGCCCGATGTTCAGCTGGTGAAGACCGCGTAAAAAGCGGTATTCAGCTTTTGTGGCAGAACAGCCTTCTGAAATACTCCGTAAACACTGGTTTGAAATTTAAAGCATCTCCGTGGTTCATATGTGCCCAGTGGAATTTCCTTGTACTGGTTGATGGCATCCATTTCGGATTAGCTCGTCACAATGACCGAAGTCAAAGAAGACGTGCGCTTAACCATCACCACCCGTGGTTCGCGTTGCACCACTTGTAGTTAAACTCACACATCACCTACCCAGTGTAAATCCGAATGGGTAAAACCAGGAGACGTATGGATGAGGATTCTGTGTTCAGCCGGTCAATGCTGGTTAACCGATTGAAAGTTAGCTCGAATTTGAAACTCTTATCTCTGGAGAAATAAACGGAGAGAGACTCCAATGGTATGATCCAAAGCGGGAAGAAAACCGTTGAAAATATAGTGCAAAATATATTCCATTATAGGAGTACATGTTGGTGCACTCTACAAAAATAATATGAAGGAAAAACTAACTTCTAGGTTTGACTGAAAGAGAACAAACAAAATGTTCAACATGCAATACACCAATCATGCTTAAGAAAAAGAAAGATAGAAGGCCACTGACAAGCAGATTTCTCAAAAGAGGAGCAGGTCAGCTGTCATTGGCCGCTGGTCGATGCGAACAAGTAAAACGGGGTATAACTGATGTAACCTACTAGAGCCTAACGTACTGGTTGTCTCTCGGCCGACGGTTTACTGCGAGTAAGTTGATGATCTACCAATCCGAGACGACAAGACCGTTCACGGCCGAACATATCGCAACACGATATGGCCATGTCATCATGACTCATGGCGCCAACGGTTCCCTTCACGGCCACGCAAATGTTGCTCATTGAACTTGTGAGTGCCTGACTGAATCGTATTTCTTTAGATCGTCCGGTTCGACGCGAAGTCTCCGCAACATCTAAAACTAATGTTACAGTGCGAAAGACTTACCTGGATAACGTCCCGGTATCTCTGTTTCTGATCATCAGGATTTCGCTTACCTGATTTCACTTGTTCGTAAAGCAACTGTTTTGGAATACGGTCATTGTCTATCGGACAGAAGTGACCTAGACAACGAAGCCGACTGAACGTCGACATCACTTCGATCACATCTATATCCGCCACAGCAAATTGTAACTCGTAGTCCGCGGGCAAATTGCTACTCAAGTAGCAGAATTTCGTGCAGTTGTTGATACCACGCTGAAACAGCACCTCCATCCGGAGAAGGCTGGAATGCAGAAAATGCCTTACCTGTGTTGGTATTCATAATGAACTTGGATGTCACAGTCGTAAAAGTCGTAACCAGTCGCCGTAGTTTGCTTTCGATGCGTGGGAACACCGTGCTGTCATCTACAAACAGAAGTAAGAACATCGTTGAATTACGTAGGTAGGTTGGGGCTTAGAAAAGTCGAATATTCATTAGGCGTCCCTCAGTCCGGTACTCAAAATCAACACCGTCCTTCATGGAGAGTCGGTATAACCCTGTTAAAAGACAATAATGTATGCTGGATTTATGTCTCGCGATGTGTGTAAGTTGCTTTTATATCAATGTCATTGACGTTAACAATCAAAGTGGTCTGTCATATGACGTTTGGTGGACATGGTTTCAATGCTTTCGAATCAAAGGATCCGTGAAATTCCACGATACAAAGTTTATTCGTGCTCTTCCAAGTTTGCCACATATAAACATTCAGTGCAGTGTGAGGCTCATAGACGGGTGAATTACTCACACTAGCTTTCGTGATTGAAAGCAGAACGCGCAAACGCAGCATAGCCTCTGACGGATTATTGACTGTAGCCTGACTGCACTAAGTGAATTGCCCGTCTGTCGAACGATTACATATCAAAACACTTCCCTCAGTGCCATTAAGGGATTTAACTAACTCTTCACCCTGACTGATAAGATAAGCATTTCACTTTGTTGACCAGTTGGTTAATCAGATTTTCAAGCACATTTTGTCAGAGGTAACCACATTATAGTCATTTTGATGGACATGTGGTCAACGTATCTCTTCAAATAAACATTTCTCGGGAAACTAACTTGTGTGTTTATACCTGTGTCTGCATACCCAATAGGTTTTCAACTTGGAAAGCAAAGGCGTTCATTGTGAGATCATTATCTTGTTCAATTCTGTAACAATATTACGAGTGTGATTAGAAAATAGGTCATCATATCGGCGTGCTCTTCTTGTCAGTCAGACCAAACACAGACATTTGATCACTATGTGAGAGTTAATAAGCCCTCATGCCTAATGACACAACCGAACTTGGTTAGAAAGTGATCAAGGGCTGCTGTTGGTGTGTGTTTGTGAGTTGAAAAGATGTGTGGACTAGTGAACGAACGGAGTACTTCACATTGAATCGGGGTGACATCACGCACGTTCACTTTGGGGCACAGTACTATGAAGTGTAACCAACTAGCTTTCAATCCGCCACTTGCGTCATCCATTCTATATTGTCTTCCCCAATTAGGGCCGTAATGTGGCTTATTTTCTAGAGTTTTAACCACCATGTTTTATCGCACTTAATCCATATTCGTGCAGTTTAGTTGCAACTTCAAACTGGAATAAAACTTTCAGCGATCGTCCGAACCTGATACGATAACCGCCATATATAAGAAAGCATACCCTGTAACCAATTCTGAACTTACTAGCAGCACTGATTATAGCTCGGATAAGAACTCAGGTCAGCGGATCTTGATTCTCTTCTGCTGTTACTGTAAAGAATCTGGAATGAGTTCGACGGGACAAGTTAGGGGTGGTGATGGGAAAGTCAGTCTAGAATCTGTCAGGATTCACGGCTATACGCAGTCTATCGGGGCGGTTGTAAACCTCTTGATTCAGGGCAGAACAAGACGGAATGTTGAAGGTTTACTCAGATAAACTGGTTCTGTACACAAATAAGCAACGGTTAGCATATTATACAACTTACAACCAAGTGAACTCTGTGCACGGAATTTAACGGTCAGCAAATATCAACCAATAACACGGTAGCGTAAACAGTTCAATGCGGCGGTACAAAACAAACAAAGAGCGAGTTCAAAGGGGCAGTCCATAGTGTCGGAGCAAGGTTAGTTACGTGTAATAATGTAAGAAACGTTCGGCCAGTAATTAATATAATCAATACAGGAGTGTATATGGGTCAGACCTACAGTTCGATAGTTTGACCAATGGGGTATGGGTATGGGGATCAGTTGAGATTGGCATTGTGCAGTCGGCCGACAACTGTCGGTTAGTCGTGCGGTAGGGTCACGGCCTGCGGTGTGACGGGTCCGTGGTTCGACCCTCCAGCCAGCATTCTGCTATCCAACTATCAGTTTCAGTTGGAGTGATCCGAACACAACTTCTATAGATTCTGGCCAGAATCTACAGTCAGACTGTTTGGTGAATTACCAATCACTTGATAAAAAAGCGAATCTAAGATTACCCTAAATTTCGAAGAATGTTGCTCTCATTAAAATACCAACATAATTTGACGAAAGAATACGTGTAGAAGGTTGTCAAAACCTTGGTTAAAATATTGACGTTCCAGAATTTAGTTACCAACATCCGTGACCTTTGTTAATCTCGTGTTTAACTGATGGTAAACCTAATGAAAGAATTACTTAATTATTCCTTTGGGAAGATACAATGTCACATCATGATGTACTTGTCATCAAACAGTAACTCCTTCACAAAGTTCACGGTATCATGCATACAGTATCCTGAGTAAAAGTTAGAAAGCAAAACACATGACCGGGACACAATCAGCTCTGTACGACTAATTAGCTCTTCACCCTACAGTTTGATCCCGATTACTTTTCCTACCAGACTTACCCGGTCTTGGTAAGGACATCATGGAGACCACTAATGTTTAGCGCCAATCCTGAAACAGTCCGGCAGCCAAAGAAGATTTCAAATTAGCAATTTGAGAAGATCGTATCCGTGAACAAAATCAAGGACAACGTACAGTGCAAAGTCTTACTGGTTGGTGGAAACACTATTCCAGTTACATTTCAACAAGAAGCTGCGACGAGTAACACAGGAATTCTGTTTTATTCAAACGGACCGATAGGCGAGTCCGGACTGAGAAGAAAGGGAAAAGCAGGTAAACCTTATGTCTTCTAAGTTTTCCTGCTCTCATTATTTTCAATCTGATTGTGGTAAAAATATTTACAATATATTTACTTTTCCTAATCACAGATCGAGTCTACTAGTTAGTCAGTAGGATGTTCTTGTAGTTCACTCGTAAACTGTATTCCGGTTGAATATCAAACGATAACGGGGTTAAGAACAGACTGTGTTTATGTGGGCGATGTAGACATTACTAAAACACCACGTGAATTATAACCAAGTTGCTCAACATTGAATAAATTGTCTCCTTCGCGTACGCTCACTATGAAAGACAACGCCCACTCATTTTGGCCAAGGGATGATAGCCAAACTTCTGTTGAGTCTGAGTCGTATACGGAGCAAATTTCCACAAATAACTTAAGCTGGTCCACAAATTTCAGTGAGCTTTTCTGAAACGGGGCAAAATGTTCGTGGCTAATAGAAAAGTTCAAAGAATTACCGTGCTGTACGTGGTCAGAACCGAACACAATTAATACTCGTCTGATGAATTAAATATAAGAATATATAGACAGAAACATACATGTATGTGAAACGCAAACAACATACTTTATAACTACACTACAAAGGAATAAAGCATTTTACATATTTCTTAAATATCACGGGGAGATAATGCATAGACCTAGGTGACTCTATGGTTTGAGTAAAATTATACAAATCCAAAGAAAGACACAGAGCATTAGCCATAAGCAAACACTTGAAAATTAACGCAGTAAGTCAGTTCCAGTTGGCAACGATACCTTTCGATCAAGATTGACTGAAAACCAAATCAGATGACAGAATACTGCGTGTAAAAATAGTTATATATATCTAAGATTTATACCGAACTATGAAAGATATGGTAACTTGTAACCACTATTGGGTGATCTAGTGATTCCAATCTTTTGGTCCATAACTGGGGTGAGAAGATACTGATGTTAACATAAAGATAGAAACTTTGAGGATTCCTAACGTTTCTCATTAGGAAAACGAAAGATAACTAGGCGATGTTTGTTCGCAACATAATGCCATTTTCGAAGCGACATTTTTCGTAAGTAGTTAAAGACTGTGACTCAAACACCAAGCACAATTGCATTTCACTCGACATTTAAGTCAGCTCCTTTTGATGAAAAGTGACACCAGTTCTTACTCATATTGCACATTCCACCGATAAAATGCACCCCAACATAATAATAATAATAACAGCTTAGTAAGAGTGCAAATAGGTAGCCCACAAAGTAAGTCCTCTTTTAGTTAACCTTGAAACACCGTCAAAAACACGTAATCAATAATGATGATCCAACACGAGTTAGTTAAACAAGTTTCATCTCTTGAGTGAAATTGAAAGTTTAAAATGGTTAGAAATTGATTGCGAGTCTATCGTGTTGAAGTCTGTTAAAATTTGTAATGTTTACAATGGGAAGGTGATACTTCGTCGACGTCGGTGTGGGCACAACAATGGTGATTTTCGGCTAGGATGTGTGACAGAAACTCATTTAATGGGAAGGCATCAATTATAACATACAGGTCACATCGGGTTGATCGGGTAACAGCGAGTGCCACTCAGCGTTTATGTATAATGGGTTTATCGTGCCTCAAGTGAAAAAACAGCGCGCTGTTCCACACTGTTTTCTCATGAGTGTATACATTCGAATTCAATTTAAACTCTTGACGATTCAAACCAAGGAGAAAGCAACAACCTGGTACTCGTTTCTCAAAGTATGCGGACCGCTAGTGCTATCCGAACGCGAAACCTGATAACAAATGTGGCTGTTATTCATTAGGCAGCAAGAAGTTTTATTCAAAATAAACGACGGCAAACTTAATGGACGGTCCCCTATTGCTGAGACCATGAGTAATACAATGTGCATCAAATCCATCAGGTCTGTTCAAAATCCAGCAACCGACCGAAGATAACCAAGAAGTTATTTATTTTCTAGATAAAACGCCCTATCATGTTCCAAAAACATAACAAGCAGACATCCGAATAAAATGCATTGTCAGTATTAATTGTCTTGGATCGGTAGGTCGGTGGGTTGTGGAAACCTGATTTTCATAAACTGCATCCCAGCATTCCGTATATAAATATTATCAAAAGCCTTTATACTAATTAAAAATCACCTTGATAGCTTTTGCGTCGGACCATGTTCCCCATCCCATAAAACTTAACAGGATCCATTCTCACAGCAACAACCTTGAGGATTCAATGCAAAACTGATTGAGGGAAATTATTGATTCGCCAGTGTCCGCCTCAGCTGTTTGAATTGTATAGGTCTGCGTTAGTTCTTATTTATGAAATGCATATTCGTGAAACATAATTTTATGGCCCTGAAACATAAACCAGTATCACTGGCGACTGCGTTTTAAGGCTGAAATGTGTAGTGATTATGAGAAGTAACATGATAAGTATTGGTTGAAACATTTGAGTAGTTAGTGTATTTTGTGGTTATAACAGGACAGAACAGAGACTTCGAAAACATAACCACGGTGAACAATTTTGGTGTGCATTTTTTAGTGTAACGTAATATTGTTGCAATCGGGATGGCAGAACGTGTTCCTATTGGGATACATCAGTTTAGTTTTAGTTGGGTAAATCTGCTAGCCAAGTCGTTCGTCTGATCGAACCTACTGGACGTTCTCCTCTCAAACAGTGTTTTCTATAAATCCAAGCGGCTGAAATAATCGGACTGCACTGACATCGGCCTCCCTGAGAATTTACAGTGAGAGGTAGTCAACCGTAGTTCAAATCCAAGAGATATTTTTGAAAATTTGGACGTAAAAATTCTTGAAAAGTTTAATGGTAACATTTTTGCGACCATACGGGCTTGTTGTGAACTTCCGTCTACTGCCATATAATATCCACCAAATATGGTATGATCTGCAGGCTTCACTTTTTAAACAAAGTATGCAATTCTTTTCTATCACGCCTGATGACTTCGAACAAGGCGTTTAGTGAAATGTCTTCGTGATTGGGCATACACTAGCGGGGTCGAGAGTGGTTCAGCGGGCAGCATACTGGAATCATACTGTCCCACAAGTAGTGAGGCTAATAGGATTGGAATTAGAAAACAGATAAAGTTGAACTGGGAGTTTTGTATAGAATATACACACCCAGATGCTCAAACGAGTTGATCAGCTTCAAACAGTTTTGTAACCCAGAGTTTTCGGTTTAATTCAGTGGGAAGGTCGTTTCATCTCTTCACACGATAAACTGTTTGAGACGAACAATGCCTGTCTTTCTTGAGAAAGGTAGATAAATCACAGAAAAGGTTCCTAAACCAAAAGTGCACATCCGAGAGAGTTGGAATTTTCCACCTACATTTAAAGTCCTGAAAAGTAGACATATTCTGGATGTTATCGAAAGGATTATTTTGTTCTCGCTAAAATCAACTGTTCCCATTAAACACTGAAGTTTAGCGAACTTATTTTCTGCAATGTCTTTTCAGTGACAAAGCTGATAGCGTTCATAGAACAGTCCAATGGACCAGTGGGCCTACGGATCATCGGTAATTATCACGAGGCTAGATTAAATAGCTACATTTGGTGTCATTGCGGGTTTCTAGAAGCCCCAGCGTGGAGTGACCCGATGGAAACGTTTCCTTGCTCGGAAGACGTCCTTGAGTAAAGAAAGAAGATCCATTTGCATCAAGACTGATGCTAGTGGACGCACTTCAAGCCACTTGAGACAAGCGATGTCTAGGCATATAGAAGCTCAGTTAAATGAAGTTTGAACATAGTTTGCTTACATTCGGGTTAGTTTCAGCTTACAGCATACATTCTTGTGGACTTATTGCTGAGATCCATCGAACAACCGATTATGCATTGTCAATCCCAAATATTTCGAAAGGCCACGAATTTACCAAAGCGTCTAAGATACCGGATGACAGACATTGAGAAGAGTAGTACGTATACCTTACGTGTAAAACTTGTACTGTCAGCAGTTTCTCTAAAAGACGGACTAAATAAACAAGACGAACTCTGAATGGTTGGACAGAACCATTGTCAAGAGTACGAAACGATTGTCAATTTACCAAAAAATTGTATTCTACAAGAAGATGAAGAAGAAGACAAGAAACGAGTTAACCAGTTGTCAGAGAATATACAGTGGATCGTGGGATTTGACTGGAAGTCCCAGGCATGGGTGAGCGGTTGGAGATAACTGAACAGTTACTACGCTGGCTACTGAAGAGGTTAAAGAACCTGAGTAGCAGTCACAAGAAAGTGTGGCTGAGTGTTTGTGTTTGTTAATTCAATCGTGCACAGTCGTCCTTTGGTGGTGGTTCCTACAGTGACCTAGAGAACGCCTGTCTAGATTCCGACCGTGCAAAACGTAAGGTGTACCGACAGGAGCTAACAAGAGTTAAACTTTTAGAAAGGAAGTCCCTCAAAAACTTGTGTGCATGTGGAAGCTGCAATCATTTGTGAATGATTTTCGGATTAAATCAACCAAAATCTCTTGCTTTTCATGAATACTAGACGTAGTTCGTATAACTCAACCGAAGAGAACGTTAAACATGTTCATGCACAAAACCTGTGTTTGAAAGTCATCTGTGAATGCTACTGTTTTATTTACAATGTGTTTGAAATAAACAAACTTTCGCTTTTCGAAACCTGACCACAAAGTGCAAGGTGTGTAACCATGACTGTCTGACCCACTCAGCTGACTGTAGCCATTGCTTTGTGTGGCCGACCTTCAGTTTCATATCACGTGGTGGATTAATATGCAAATTCGCGGTCTGCCGACGTGATGAGGTACAACCAGTTTGACTCTATGCATTAAATGAAGTTTATAGTAAACGCATGTTGTCAAAGACGAATACTGTGATGGAAATGGCCATTCAACTGAACGAGGTGAGCAACTCCAATATCGGCTGCCTGTCAAAACTATACAGGCAGTTTCGATTAACCATGCGCCGGTACATCCGAACTAAACAAACAAACGCGTCAATAGCTATTTGCCTATCAAGTGTACGTGACACGACCAATTATCTGAAACCGGTAGTCTCCTAATTACAATTCTAAACGGCGTAATCAAATCGGACCGAGTCAGGTGACAGTTATGTTTCTGGGCCATAAGCGTATTGGTGTGGTCAACGGAAAACCGACATTGTCACGTTTCTCGTGTTAACACGCGGTTTCCTCTCACGTTCGTTGAACCACCATGGTTGTGTTGTGTTGTTCAGCTGCTCACGCACTCACTACTGCACAGAAGGTTACGACATTTCAGTTTAAGCACATGAAAGCACATGAAATTAACAACAGATAACAGCATGAATCTGTGTACAACTTCATTAGCAGTAACCGGAATGCGGATGTGGTCACTGATTATCCAACATAAAGTTATGCTAAAACCGATAACCAACAAGACCATCAATTACGAAATGGCCGAGTATGGAATCTTAACGGACGGGTTAAATGGTCAATCAGAAGAGTAGTGGTCAATCACGAAAGAAGAAGCTACTTTTGAACTGCATGAAGACACCAAAAGAAATTCCAAAGATTGTATTGGAGGTTAGTCCTACCGTTGCAACCTGTCTAGAAAATCCACAGAGATAATTTTTGAGGACATGACAATTTAAAGGACTCCAAGTCCAACAGTTAGCGCCTGATGATCCTGTTGTTCGGCGATATGCAAACGGTCCACTCCCGTAGATCATTGGACGCAAGCTTGTCAAAATGGCACTGTGACTTGAGCTCTCATTCGCCATAATAGAATGAAGACACATTCTGAAAGAAAATTTCACTGAACAAGAAAGAGGACCAAAATTGATTAACACCTGTAAGAGCGAGCATACCGATGAGTGTGAACTAACTTTTAAACCCGGAAACTAATGAACAAGAAACTTCAACTAGTGGAACAACGCCTATGCACTTTACTGAGTTCGTCGGTGTGGGTCATCGTAGATCGTGACCATGTCATCATCTGGTTGCCTTGCTATTTGTTCATCTGACGTTCGTCTCAGTGAATAATACTCAGCAAGGAACAGCTGAAATGGCAAGCATAACGTGTGGCTCGACCACAATAAGCTATGAATTCTACTATGTAGCCAACTGTTGATATTCGATCTACTCAGAACACACATTGGAGGACGGTAGCGTCAGTTACCCAACAATCCTTTTTAATGCAAGTTGACCGACGGAGACAACAGTGGTCAAACACTGCAAATCGATTAAATTGTTTACCAACAACTCACATTTTCTAGTCATGGAACAAAATGAATGGTAGATGGGCATTATACATTCTTCCATTCAATATCAATTACCTCCCCCTTCAACATCACCAATGAGGGTAGACTCTTTCAGCAGCCTGGCTGATACCTAATTTGCTATGCGGCCAGCTAGTGAAGCAGTTCTTCCCAAGTAGGATAACTATCTAGTTACATAAACTGTGGAGTTTAAACGTCCAGTTTTGAAGTAGAACTTTGAGAATAGAAGATGAGGAGAGTATTTGTTTTCTGTATTAAGAAATGGTTGGATAAAAGTGATACAATCTTCTGTAAATTTGCCAAGCTAACTCACAGTCATTCACACTCTTTCGCGGAAATAACGAGTTCATCTCTTTGCTGTTGACGATCATGCTGTTAGCGAAAGGCAGGAGCTAAAATGGTATTAAACTGCAACATGTGGAAAGTTTCTCAAAGCCTCGCACATCAATGGGAAGATAATGTTTGCGTCAACTTGTTACGTTCAGCGGTAGGGATGAGCATTATCCTATTTGTGTCCATAATTAAAACGAGGTGGCATCTTGGTGTCTGCTTGAAATAAACCTGTTTTACAATGGCTGTCGACAAACGGACCTGTGATTATCGGTGAGTAGTGGGGGATTTTGGTTTTCTTATAGATTGAATATCACCCGCAAGTGATCGCAGATGTCGCATTCCTATACACTTTCCATTCGACTCCTTTCGAAAAGAGGAACTAGACTCCAGTTTCGCTCTCATTAGAGCTCATCAGTAGTGCATATTCTTGCCGCTGCTGGGACTAGAACTCCGATCACGTTTTAATAAGGTAACCGTGTTGACCACTGCGCCATTGACCACATATTAGGCACGACTGAATTATCATATCTGAACACTCAACCACTTTGGCTTGTCAGTAATGGTCAGGTTACTCGATCGCCTTGAGAACAGACACAGTAACTGTCCTGCTAACTCATCAATGACCCCTCGGTCGTAATAAGGATATGCACTAGTGACGAGCTCTAATGAGAGTGAAACTCGGGTTTAGTACTTCTTTCGGAAAGGGGCAGGCCGGAACGTCTATGTAATATGTTAACAGTGTAATGCGGATGGGTGGCTAGACCATTATACTCGCGACTAGTTAGGCTGAAGCAATTCGGCCCTGGAATTTCGTTTATTGATAGCTGTTTTGGTTTTACTGAATAAGTAACCTCAACAACACTTGTGTTTTGGTACATAACACTTTAGGTAGATACCACGAAACTTATGTCACATAGTGGTTATATAGTGGATGTAATGAGTAGCACTGAGAAATTTACGTTGCGACTTTAATGGCAGTTTTAACTAAGCAGTTGAATTCATCTTTACATCTACAGACAGACAGTCCTTAATTGTGTGCTCTCTTGATTGACTGAGAAAAGCATAAGCACGATTATCTTGCTCTCCTCTAATCTTGTTACATTCCGCGTTAATTGAACCTGCTTCATTGACATCAGTTTTAAATGAACTAGTTGACCAGTGAGTGTAACATTTCATCTCTTAACTATTCTGTTTTTAGGTCACAGTTGTGACCTACGATACAATATTCTATCAGACTTCAGTATGCCACACAATTTCTGGCTATACCAAATGTACCGCCAGCGTACTACCATAACATCACCAAACGTTTTAGAAATACTTCTATTATCTTACTTTTTGGGGTTCGCTTATCTACGTGGCTGACTTAATTAATTACATAGTGTGATAGTGAAACGCCTTTTGTTATGTCACTGTGACTAGTTTCGCAACTGATTACGACAGAACCGTCAGACCGGCCCACATTGTACAAGAGTCACGTGCTAGTTGAATGTGTCATTAGGTGGCATGACGTAGTGTGATTCAGGACACAGGTAGTTACTCGTGCTCCGCAGTATTGGAGCGAGGGTATGTAAGCAGTCATCTGCATTCCAACTGGATTTCGTATCTAATACTAGGTTGGCTCATAGTCTACTGGTCATATTCCAAGAGTTTCGACTTTGTCTACTAGCTGTTGAAAACGATACTGAACTCAAATTATATCCAGACGACACAAAGTGCACAGTTATTTAGTAACGTTACTGGCTTGTGTGTAAACGTTGTTCACGTAATTGATGGTGCAAAATGGTTTTATTTGATTTTCTCACAGTGAAGGGCTTTCGCTTAGTAATTCACGGAAATCCATTGGAGCGATGAAATTTGTAATGAAAAGTCAGTTTATGAAAAAATGTGGCACAGAGGAAAATGAAGAAAACGGAAAGTCAGTTGACTTTGAAAGACAATTATGTGAGAAGTGTTAATAAGACATTCAGAACATTCTTGTGACAGCGAGACGATCAGAGACAAAATTCAGCCGAGTGCGAAGTTGGAGCACAACGACAGATGATTCAATGCGTCCTGTACTATCTATGTGGGGCTATTGATCAGGGACATCTACTCAGCATTTCGGGTTCATTTTTCTCGATGCTTTTACACACTGTTGTATCGCTGGTGAATACGACCTCAAGCTATCCTGACTGAGTGCAAAAGATTCAGCAACGAGGCACCACAAAGTATATTGCATGTTGTCAATATGGAATCAACACAGTAACTGGTTTCAGTGGCTTGGCTCCGCCCCTGCCCGACGAATGTGTTGATCAGGGTCGGAGCCAA
>LUCH01004814.1:35549-47043 GCA_013368495.1 Paragonimus heterotremus
TGAACTGCGCTGTAACAGTTCTAATCGTTCAACACATACATCCTGTTAACTGATGTCAAGGGAATTAAATAAGAATATGAGTGTGTAAAACGTGTAACACCTTCACAAGAGATGATACAGTGACACAACAAACTGTAGGCAACTACCAACTGACGATAGCCAATGATATTTCAAAATTATGTATAGCTAGCCATGTCACTGAGACGAGGAAACGGACACACTGCTACAGAGAATAAGGCACCTATGTGTGCATAGTGTGTTGGCATAAAGCCTGTATGTCAGAACCTAATGTTTTTTCAAGGCATTTGTCATGGTTAATAGCGATTTTGCAAGTGTGAGGTAGAAGAAACACTAAGGGTTATCGTACAGTCCGGTTAAACGAATTTGTGTTTAATGCTAAACGAGTAAACATAGTTGCTTTTACGGGTCACACTGTCACACGGAATATACGGTAAGCCAAGGCAGAGCCCAAATCATGCTGATGTACCACGGTAAGGATTGGTATATGTACTGCACATTAGAGCATGAACAGAATAGTCCTGCAACTTGTGGTTACTAAATAAGGTGTTTCAAATTAAGTCCAGTTTATAGTTCGGATGACTGCAAAGCAATCATTCGATTTCACACAATATTAGTCTGACTGTTGCAGGCCCAACGTACACAAGAGCGTGGGAGGTCAGTAAATGTTAAGGAACATTTGAAACCTCTACGTATTTAGCATACTTAAGTATGATGTTTGTTCATCAAGTAATTTGATTCCACGCCGTTTGAAAGGTTAGGCCATAGCTATTTGGAATTTTGATCGATGATGTCGTATACTTGAACGGTTTTACATTAGTTAGTTAATTGTAACAGAAGTGATATAATACTGATTTGTTAACAACAGTTATTTGTCACTAGTTTTTTGTTATTGTGGAATAGTCAGGTAGCCTGATGCTTTTAAACTGAACATGACTAAACTTCAGCTAAAATTTTATAGTCTAGCAAACTTTTCAGATAGGTCTGTAACAAAAATGCATACCAGGTGAGAATGGAGTTTTCGGCGCAGCTCATTATTAATGTACGGGGTAATCCGGACTGAAAATTTAACTTCGACTCACGTGAACGTTATGCGAATCTGTGGTAGAATATTCTACCCTATCTTAGGTATGGTTTAACTTGTTCTCTTGTGATTAACATCCCGGTTTACTCACTGCCTTGGGAAGATATAGAACAACTTTTTTCGTCAACGTCATCAGTAAGCCCGTCTTCCGAATTTCTCAGTCAAGTCAAAACCTTATGTTAATATAACGTGCTCAACAACGGTTTCGTACATGCAAGGTTGCTCGAAATGACGCAGTCAATGCAATTATCAAGTTGAAAAGACTGTATTGGTGGTTAAAGTGATGTATTTTCCCTGAACCCTTATTCTGAATCGAACAACTAGGACTGGGTTATATTCCTTCTCCGGCTTATGCAATTGAGTCAACCAGGAGACTATTCTAACCGTTAGCCTTTTGTGTTGTGAACCTATGGACACATCCACTTCAGTACAAGTTGTACACTTGACGCATATCACAATACTTGCCTTATAATGGATGAAAAGTTCCGAGTTCTAGCGTAAGAGCTGGAAGTAACGGTACAGCCACGGCACCTCCTCACTGAGGACGGTTGGGCAAGTCGACAGCCATTCACAGATGACTGCCACCAAGCACTTGTGTTTGTTGATTTGGTTAAATCCAATCTCAGACGAATTGAATAGTGGTCGGAGTGTCTTACGTTATGACCAATTTCTTTTGTTGAATAGTCTTCGAAAATACGCACTTACTAGTCCAGTCAACAAAGTCACGATTCATACTAGTGGGCATTGATATACATAATAGGCAAACTTGGAAAACACATTAAACAGAGCATACACATACTTGACTACTTGTAAATGGAACCGGTACACAAAGCCGTGTGATCAACGACTTTGGAATATCTGAGAACTTCCTGAAGTTCCGTGTATCCTGATTAGCGCTGACAGTCCAGACAGGGCTAGCTAGCCGATAGCTGCTGTTACGATAATACAGTGTTTGGCCCGGAGTTCAAGACTCAATCCAGATGAAGATAGTCTGAAACAAGTAACTCCAATAAACACACAAAATGAATTATGCGTAGTTCTTGAAGTGGTCAGCAAGAATTTCTCGTCGTCTACCCATATAAATGGTCAAAGTATTATATCGTCAAGCTCTGTTTTGGACTGGAGCTGCCAGTCATGGCACCTTTATCGTCATAAATTGGACGGTGTAGCGCTTTGGTGGAGAGCGTGCGAGACAAGATGCATTTCAGACTTCCTCAGCTCACCTATGTATTGATAAGTAACAAAAGATTGACGTGAAGTGTTGCAACACTAATAACACTTGTGAAACGGTATAATTGCACGATTTAGCAACAATCTGTATGTGATCGGTGATAGAACAGACTATGTATCTTGGGGGTTTCGTTTTTGAGAATAGAACACCTGTTGAACTTATGACATGTTCGGGCTTGCATATGGTGATTTGTGTATGAGTGAACAAACGCAGCCCTAAAATTATTTTGACGTCGGCAAACAAATTCCGTAATTCGCACTAAGGTTCGTTTATACCTATGGATTCGCACGCTGAATCTTCCAAACCTCACGAGATTTTCGCGTGAACATTGAACTTTTAATACCAACTGCCTTTGGATGTAACAAGTATTCTCCGGTAAACGGCTCAGGTAAATCCGCATGTAACCGGGAAGTCACTGACAGCTAACTTTGCAGTATAAGTACTACAGAATGCCTGAGAGATGTAACTACTCTGTTACGTACGTACTAGTACTGGATTGGGTGGTGTCCACTGAAAGGGTTTCCAACCGCTGGTGGAACGAGTGAATTCCACAGGAGGCTTGTTCACTACTCATCATTCGTTCTAGCAGCTGAAAATTACGTTGCTGTTTTCAGTGATTACACGAACTTGTGGATATGTGTTATTTAGAACAATGTTCATCGGCACCTAACTTGTACACCCCATGCTTTCTCTGAAATAATATCCTTACAAAACTCACTTTAAAATAGATGGAGGAGGCTGGTGTAGTACCAGTAGTGCTCAATTCACACGCTCTTGTAGCAAATTGACTTCAGTGGTTCACTATCACAACGGTGACAACGTTTCACGTTAAAAACAGTGAAGTATTCACTTAATTGAAGCCCATTATTGGGTCTTATGTGACTACTATCGCATATATGTAACGAAGTTTTCAACCATCCCAGGTCCCAAAGGTCTACCCAATGCACAGTCGTCAGCTGGTCTGTTCCCATGAACAATGAAGTGGAATTTTCCGTTTATCCTGTAACATGTCTGTGATTTTGTTCTGTGTTTTTTGTGCGTTTGATCGTTGACTACTTGGTGAACGATACGGTTTTGCCGTATGGATACCATCAACTACAGTATGCGCTTACAGATATGAAGCACAATGTTGCCATAAACATTTTGCAAACTCTTGTGTTTAACTGTTTTGTTCGGGTGTTTGCAGTAACCAACCTCATTATTTCTTTATACATCGTTCTCAACCAATAAAAGACTCACTCTCTAACCACAAGCTGTTACCATTTTCATGGAGGTGATGCGTATTCTATAGAATGAGAAGTTCTTTGAAAAACTACTCTCCCAAAATTAGCATCATGCCTTGTTACAAGGTTAATCATTTAATGTCAGTATAGCAAAACGTAACGACCGCAATCTCACTCTGGGCAGTTTGAAGGCATATTTTGAATAAAAATTCTAGTGTAGTGAGGATGAGCGATCGTAATATACTACTCACTCGACCACCATTCAGTAGTAGGACTGGAGCATATACTATGAGATTGAAGTAGGCGCAGGAAAAATGCAGGAAGAAACATCGGAAAGCAGCATCGCCAAAAATGGTCCTTGCTACGCAAAGGAACTGAGCATTGGCGTCTTTGGCAACCGAGACGGTCGGGGCCGAATGAGTGTTTATGTTTGTGGTCCTGTTTAAACGCTTAACCCATTTATTGCTTTCTTGAATAAACAATCTTTGTGCCATCTGTGTTGTTGGATCACAACATTAGTAATCACTTCAGGTGTAACCACATACTGGTGGTCCGAGAACAGTGACTATTACGGCTAACCAACTCTACACTGATTTCTATCAAGCCGAACCACCAGACTCCTTCAGTTATGTTAAGCGATGTCATGCCTTGAGTAAACTTTGAGCTTTGGTGTAACGTTGTCACAACTCTACCTTCGTTTAAAATGGAGGACCAGAAGGCTGAATACTTATGTAGAATAATGTACCGTTCGGTCGTCGATTGTTCATCCTGGATTACCGTTTTACTTGTACCGAACAAGCTCGCACCGCGGACCTCATGACTACAAGCGAGGTAAGATTCATTTGAACTGCAGCACCTCATATTTCCACGCTATAAGAATGCGTATAACCCAACTACCGGGACGTTCATTCACCGTGGTTATCTCATGCCTACTTAACCAAAAACACTAAGTTCCGGATGATGGGAAACCGTGCTGATCATATGTAGGCTTTCACAACAGTTATGTACAGTCGGTTCAGAGGTTCTAGTAGTTTGTTTCTGTCCCCTCACTTAGAACCAAATATCCTTTCCACTGAAGGGTACAAAGAAGCCAAAAATGTGCAAAAAAAGAGCTCCCATATAGCCGTCGAAATGACTGATTTTCCGGCACTATGGTGATGGTTATTACATGAAGGTGTTTTAAATAATTCATGTGTTCTACGATGCTTCCAAGGGAGCCACGTTTCAGGATGATGATAAGCTCTCAGAACCAAATTTCTTGTTCATTAGGGACTAATTCGGTTGCTTCAGAATGTGCTACTCTATCTAGCTGATTATTCTCGGGTTTGAGTTACTAACTACTGAGGTACAACTGAACACTCTTGAAATTGTGCGACAGTGAAGGATACACAATACTGTTCCAACGAGGTTTTATGTACCACTGATTGCAGAGCGAAGTCTCACGTTTATGTGTGTGTGATTGTTTATTGACGTGTGTACGTACGTGCTACTCAAATGCTTGATAACTTTCGCTGTGTCGCAAATATTTGACCTGGCACTCAATCTAGTCTGTGTTTTGACACATTCCTGTGCGTTCTTTATTTCAACTTTAGAAAACACTGATCTCCAATGATAAACTGTTAGGTTCAGATGAATACATTTTTTCGCTTCACAACAAACAGATAGAATTTGTGTTTACTGAAAGTGATTGATCAACCGCTTATAAATATTGTTAGTGAAAACTGTGGCTTGCCAAACAAACCTGAGTCAGTTGACTAATGTGTATATTTTGCAGCAGTACAAGTAACGAGTTGTAGAATGAAGGAATGTCCCAATGTGTTTCAGAAGTGTTCTCGGCCCTCATTTGTTGATGAATGTATGGTAAATTTGTATAACGTACTCAACGTTTTTGTACATTTACGTGAACCAAAGGCGCGATTGCTGTTTTTGCTAATTGGTGTGCTAATGGGACTTAAAGCCAAAAACATCATGATTTCATAGTCTCTGCTTGCATGGATAAGTGACACAGTGCTACAGTAACCGGGGCAGTGTCTAAACTCACTGTTTGGTGCTGTTTTCTATTGGGCGCTCATCAAATGAACCAATTTCTGATATAGTAGTACGTTCTATGTACTGTTTGTAGACCACTTCCAATTAGGTAGAATGAAATGTGCTTGAAGAAGATCCGTGTCTCTCCGCTTCATGTCTGACAGCACGGTAGTTATTTGCAGCATCAAATGATGTGCAAATTAAGAAGGATCGATGAGATTTTGTGTGTGTTGTACTGCCAGAAGTTTTCATTTGGCTTCTTCACAACAGTCAGTGCATTGTTTTCAAGTTGAACATCACCCAAAAATGATCGCGGCTGTCGCATTCCCATAAACTTTCCAGTCGACGCATTTCGAAAAGAAACACTAGACTCGAATTTCGCTCTCATTAGGGCTCGTCACTAGTGCATATTCTTGCCACTGCCGGGACTAGAACTCCGACCACGCTTTCATGAGATACTCGTGTTGACCAGCAGCAGTCTGAGGACCACCGAAATAACCTCACTTTGAGAGCAAATGGTACACTGTATACAAGACGCAGCACGAACGAACTCTTGATGTGTTGAGAGGTCTGTGATGTTTCATTGTTCACCTCCTTAGATAATCAGTTCACTGTTGTGTCAGGTAAATAACCTTGCAGTTAACAGCGGGAATTCCCGGTGGAATTTGGCGAGGATGATGGTCACAGCCTGTTCATTTAGAAAGTCTTGTGGAAAGAAGAATATCCACTCCAGTACTCTCTCCAATGTCTCGCTACGCTGATAAACTAATGATACACATCAGTTTTGCTGACAGTGGCGGTAATTTTATACTAAAAAGATAACACTTAAAATGAAAACATACTCACAAGGTGTGACATCATACATGGGCGGAAATGGATTCAAATAATAATCGCTTTAAATCACGTGTTCTGGTGAATAATCTTCAAACTGGCTTAATGGAAGTGTGTTCGAACAAGTGTGCCAGCATATACAACCTAAATGCATGATAAATGGACGGTCCTCTTTTTGGCCAGAGGTTAGCGGGTGTAACACGATTGTGTAACACAGACAGCTATCTCATATCGGTGCTACCTAGAGAACCTTTCTTTTGAAACGATACAATCACGGCGAACAAGGAAGGGTTGTTTCGCCTCAGTCGTTGGTGTCAGTAGCCAAAACCCGACATGGTTAATGGATTATACAACAGTATCATAAAACCGTTCAAACAGTACGCTTATACAGTACTTTTGATTAGCTCACTCATTCAACTTTTGAGAGCCTGTTGAAACATTTCAAATTACGTAAGAGACCACAAGTTGAGAACCAGTGTGATGGCCGAAGTAATGTACATTTTCACTGTTAATTAACGAAATGCTAGAATAACCGCTAGATATTTCACCCAACTATATAACGTACTTCATTGAGACCAAATCGTTTGTTGCGGGTGCACCTATAAAGTAAAATTGGATCAATGATTTCTTATTCTCTGTAGTAACGCGTTCGATTTAACTACATCGATTGTGTGTAATCTTTTTCATTGGGGCTTTGGCGAGTAAAGACGCAACCTTGACATAAAAAATAGTTCACTTGATTAAACTGACTTGAGTGACCTCCTTAACCCGTCATGTCTATCTTTATTAATGATTCCGTGTAAGAAAGTTACATAACTGAGTCTGTTGCTTCGTGTATTCACGTATATTTGGACAAAATATTTAGCGACAGTTCAGTGGCTATCTGAAAAGCTACATACAAAGTTAACCTTTGCATCTGTTTTCCACCTCTTGTTAGTTGCGCAACAGTAAGAGTTCTAAACAGATCTGAACAGTCGATTGCGTTTAACCCAAATGCGCCGCTGGCCAACGCTACACTCTCAATGTTTGAGAGAGCATGAAATCGTTACGCAGCCCCATGTTCGCTCGTCGTAGTTGACCGTTAGCATAAACGTAGACAGACCGTCACGTGCTTGGATCATATGGGACCACTACCCCGGAGGATAAGTAACATGCATGGAGCTGACTTCACATGATTGTTTGCGTCACGCATACATCCGTCCATGCAGATAGACAAACGGCTATCGGCACGTTCATTGCGTTCAATTTGCATGCATCCGTCTGCAGTCTGCGTCCAACAAACCAGACTGGCTGTTATGTAGAAGCATGAAAACTGATGTTTGTAGTGTGTAGTCGCCCGTAACTGAGGTTTATAACAAGTATAAGAATAGGATCATAATATGCTGAAGGTCATAGAGGAACAAACTGTCGAAGTTCAAATAGTTACGAATTGAAGGGTTGGTGTAGTGTCATCAGTCCATCAAGCTTCAGTATCACAAAAGTTGACACACTGATCCAAAGCATGCAAATTGACTGAACTTGTCCTGCTAATCAGTAATTAATTTTGCTGTTAGAGAAGATCGGTTCAACCTCACTGAGTACTGTGTCCAACTGACAAAGTGGGAATTCTATTCGGCTATGAAATTTCTTAACTAGTTTTGGCCCTTCCGAAGACTTTTAAAGTAATGAACATTTTAAAAAAACAATGACCAAGGGCCTGTTTTGTGTCGCAGTGTTAATTTTAATCGATTGGATTGTTTAGAACATGAGCCTTTAAAGCCTAAAACAAACAACCGGTGTGGTGACGTGAGTAGTCCTTGGTTATGAACTGTTTATGAAAACCAGAAAATAGGAAACAGTATTCGTTTTTATAATCTTATCGAATGTTTAGATATCGATCAAATACGGTGAGTTTACAAGGAATGACCACTGGCAGAACTATTTGTACTCGTCAGCACAGTCCTAACCCTTACACAGAAAAAAAGATCGGGCAGACGCATGATCTAATCCGGCCTAAAACTAATCGGGCCCAGGGCTGGAAACCGCAATTACGTGGTTGTTATTTTACATGGTTTCCAAAACTTCTCACTCTGGTAACCCGTTTTCTATGTATTGTACCCTAGTTAGCTAAATGATCAAACTCAAATCAAGTCTTGCTCGGTACATTATCGTTTTCATGATTTATATATTTATTTCCCAAATTATTTGAATCAACTTAAACAGTATAGAATGTGGCACCGAAAATCTAGATGAATTTTTAATCTACCTCAACTGTTTCAGAACTATCAACTTATGATGTCAAGGTCAAGGTCAACTAAACAGCAGTATTGCCTGAGTACATCCTAACCCTTTGAATTCACAGTGAATACTCTTTCTTATCAGGTACATTACACCAGCTCGATGTACTACCATGTTGTTCGTCGAGCTTGGCAAAGGGATTTCAAACGTTTCGTCATCAAACGAGATGACATAATCAATGCGTCAGTGTCTGATCACATAGGACTGACAGTTGTGGTTAGCGGAGGACGATGAATGGCCGTCTTTATATAAAATGTCAGGATGACATTTTGACATGACATGTGAGGGACCAGTTCTTGTTATCTCTGACTCTTTGACGTAAGGTCTGATTGGTTGCTTTTAGAGTGCTGCACACCAACCTCTACGCATTGATGATGTCACATAGTTTGGTGATGAACTGTTTGTAGTTCAACTGACAAGCTGGACGAACAACCGGAGACGGGGAACATCCACTCCACCCGGGTAATTCTAATTGTGAGTTAAGCATTTTTGTTGTCATTGTGGTGCTAATATTATTAATTTATTGATGCCCAGAGCAATAGAACTCAGAGATTTTTAATCGTTCACCGTATTGCTGCTGGTACTCACTGGTTGATTTAATATTTGTTTGTTCGCTGTTGCTTCGTCTCACGTACTTTCCCTGTTAATTTTAGCTCCTGGTTACATTAACCTTTCGCTGTTGTAAGGCCCCATTATCACAAATCGTTCTTGCTCGCGTATTATCCCACAGTGACACACGTGAGATTTAGCAGCATTGATGAATGAAAGATATTCGACTCGGTTGCCGCATGACCATTCATAACGATATGCAACACCGGAAGTGCATACAGTGGTGCTACTTCAATTGTACTGGACCAAACGGACTCTACTAACTTTCTCGACAGTGCCATTTGTCTGTGTGAACTGCCTGTTCAGAGGAAGTCGCAGCCTATTCGAGCCGGTAACAATCCCGTTGTTCGCCACCGACGGTAAACGAAAACAAAACGCGTTCAAGTGTAGTGTCAATGCATTACGCAAGGCCAATGTAAGAAAAACATTGGCTGAGACAGAAACGACTATGTCGGACGTGAAGCAAGAGCTCATTGAACGAGTACATGGCGAATGCCCATCGTAGGGTGACGGTTGCCAGAAAAGTAGTGGGACTGTTTACTGCTCAAACTGAAGCACATGGCATTCCGGGAGCGGAAGATTGTATTGTGGAAACGGTTTTCAACCAACTCCTCTACCTGTGAGCACCCGAAGACAATGTTAAACACTTCCTTCTCATCAAATCAAACAAATCTGGTTATCGCTAGCAGACATCGTTCAGAAACTTCTAAAATAACATGAGGATTTCCTGTGAGATTGCCTTGGAATCTGGTCTCACAGGGGATGTACTTAATAAAACGATGGACTTCAGGGCGGCTCTGGATAAAGCAGAAGTCTTACTCCCGCTCTTAAATGAGTACAAACGTCACCCAATGGTTCAACCAAAGTGCCTTTTCTCACAAAGTTTTTGTCCCCATTCTCTTTGTTGATTGATTACATGAAGAACTATGTGGGTCAGGAAGAGTGGTTCACAACTGTGGTAAAAACCACCACTTCGACTTTACCACCAACCTTTCCGCCCGAAAAGAGTCTACCCAAAAGTACCCTATTGCCAAGTTCCGTAACATTATGAGCTTACAGTGATCACCTTCGGCATCTTAAAAGACTCGTGCTTGGATTGCTTAAACGACACTTTCTTCGGATGTACTGGAGTCTATTTTTATTAGACCTTATTTTAGTTTAAAATATTACCCAAATTTTGGTGGATACACAATTGAAAATCAAATTCTAGTATGGCGGATAAGTAAGCTGTTGGAAAACCGTCTCTTTTGGATCAACGGAACGGGTTGAAGTTCCCCACAAGGATGCTCACCTACACTCAAAATGTTAGTGAGCCATTGCTTGTGACCAAAGAGTATGAAAAAGTAGTCGCTCTCTTCACATTACCCCCCTCGATACTAGAACTGCCTTCTCAAGCTCTTCCCCATGCTCTTATCTCTCTATATAACCCATTCATATGAGACAGTAGCCCTCAGTTACGTATATACTAACTATCTGACCCTTTTGAACGAACTACCGGAAATTAGATCGTTCGTGCACGACATTAGCCTCCACAGTCTAGCGCTCACAGAGACATGGTTTTCCACAGATATCAGTGACAACGAACCGCATGGTCCTGGTTACTTATTGTACCGAACAGACTGTTCCCGTCGCCGAATGTGAGGTTCTGCTATACTTCTAAGCCAGAAGCCTCCAGTGCCAACTCTCACAAAGGAATTCGCTCTCGCAGAAAATGTGAGGCACCTGACGGCTAGGTCATTCTTTCCATGTTAGACCGCTTCTCCTCTACATGGCGCTTTCACCAACTTCTTGTTATGGGTAATTTCAGTGCACCTAAACTCAACGGGGTATCTACATCACGTGAGGACTTTTGTCTCGGATTTTCGAGATTCCTACCAATGGTGATCCGTGAGAAAGACTGGCTTAAATACGTCAGAAACTTACAAGGCATCGCACAGGACAGATATCTTCGTTGCTTGATCTGGTTTTCATAAATTAAACTCAATTGGTAAACAGATTGGTAATGAAAGCACCACTTGGGCAGTGACCACTCGATTCTAGTTATTGATTTTAACTGTTACTGGCTCCAAAGAAACCGCAACAAAGACTTCACTCGGAAGTTTCCAGAAAACAGACTCTAACGCACTAAGGACCCACTCAAGTACCTTTGTTGCATGACGGGCAGTTTCGGTGTGAGTAGTATACTACTCATGA
>LUCH01004815.1:0-20444 GCA_013368495.1 Paragonimus heterotremus
GGGCTTATTTCTGTCTTGAGTGCCTTTTTTCGACTTTGTACTAGACAAGGTCAGCGGGGTTTTCGCATTCACTAAAAGTGATCCAACTATTGACAGAATTACTTCGGCTCATTTGGGATCCAAGCAAACAGAGAAGGTGCATAATAACAATCTATACACGAGAGATAACCACCATTATACTGTGGAACATTTCACTAGCAACATAAGTGAGATGAGTCGATATGAGTAAAAGTCGGATTGGCCAAATAGACTGTCCAATGCACTCTCACACACTGATGTCGTGGAATGAGAATACGCATCATCCCACAGCTAAACCATCCTCTCATGTTTCTGTATTTTGTAACAGTTATTACTCGGATGATATTCCAGATGATGAGTTCGATGTATTCATGGTTTTTGCTGGTTTGTTGCAACAGATTATGTGAACAATATATGACAGCGAATCACTCAGTGTATTTGGATTATCGTAATACACGTGTGGTAATTGCACATGATCTTTTATGATAACCTCTACTACAATGGTTCTTGGCATCTCGGCACTACGTCTCGAGGAATATTATTAGTAACAACAGAAGACATAGATTGTCTAATGGACCCGGAAAGAAGTATTGCTCTTCTTTGTTATAAAATGTGTGGAACCAATAAAAACTATCTTGACACAGACAATTCTGACAATGGTTTAGCACATTTTTGTAATGTTTCCTTACAAACGCATCTATTACGCTGTTGTTTCCTATTGTTTCCCGTACACCGGAACAATATATCGAAAACAGTTTGTATAAACTCAATCCCACACACGACGAAATGACATCCCGTCTACAAACATGACCACTCGTTTATTATTCTCCAAGAATATGCATCAACACCTCGTTTATTGTAATACATTGTTTTGGCTACGAAAGAAACCATGCCCCATATGGGTGGCTGCAACCAACATAACCCGTGTCAGTTCGTGTGGCTGAGGTCGAATATTTGGGTGATATGCAATGCATAGTGTTTTGTAGTAAAATCCGTTTCGTTATTTTAGATCTACTTATTGAACCAAGCTTAACTAATATGCCCACAGTTTTCGCAATTCCTCCTCTATTTTTTTTTTGTGGTGTTTCAAGATGAACTTGTGAAAATCCGCTTCATTACAAGCTGTTTAAATCAAGCCGCTCCCTGTGGAATTATTTCTTGTATTATCCACTCTGAAGTGTATGTTGCTTCGCATATTCCCATTCTTGTTAATCTCGCAAACTCATCAAGACTGGACGTTTGTCGATAAAATAAATGTGTGAATATTCTCATGGGTTGCGTAACAAAACAAATTGTCATTTTGTGTGAGCGCAGCAACCTTCCCTTCAAGATAGTTAAGCACTACGTTTACGCAATATCCCTAGCCTAATCAGTCTGTGAGGCATGTTAACAGTCGCAATGAAGTTGGCAGTCGTTTGACTCCAACGGTCAAATAACAGATTGTCTACATGAGCTGACTATAAACTGATTCATTCACATTTTCTAATTTTAGTCTTCCGAACAAAGTGGAACCACTAAATGCAATACCATTTACTATAAACTGAAATATGAATAGATTGTTCATTTGTAGACTGAAGAACAATTACACTCTCATTAAATTGTCTACACGATGCTAATCGTAAGTGGCGCTCATCCTCTCTCAAACTTTGCTATATGTTAAAGCTGTTCTTCGGAGCACCGCATGAATGAACCCCATGAATTAGCCTTCAATAAAGGTTTGTTGAACCGTCTGCGTACTTTTCACGGTTGATGTGGCATTGTGGGAACTAGAGAACCATTTTGTGCATTGTCTACATAAAATCTGAAGTCCACTTATGTCCGCGCTCAGACTGATGATAAATTGCATAACGAACGGAATATCCTGAGAATTCCGTTCATTGTACACTTTTGGTCTCGTTCAATAACCTTTCTAAATCTAACAAAAGGACTGAGAAAGACGATGTGGATGTGTTTGACTCCGTTTTGAATGTCTGATCAAAATTGTACTGGAACAATCTCGGTTGGTTCATGCATAAATGGGCAGAGGTTCAACTGTTGATTTTATGCGCAGAAACGTGACCATGTTCGTCCAGTTTATGTAATATGCTTGCTGGCTCTGACGTCGTATTTCCATTTTTCCAATAGTCACCTGGGCTCTTTTCCCGTCCGTGCACACTTTCTTCAATCTTTAGTTCATACCAGTCTTGTCTACCGACGTTTGTTTCCAAATTTTCCAACTAGGCATATGTTTACACAGATGGTACTTCTAGCTGATGACTTCATGTTCTACGTACAACAGACTAACTTTTCTTTAAGTCCGTCCGAGCTGGAACAGTTGCTCCTTTCCAGTGTTCCTCTTTAGTCACTACTAATGCTGTTTTCATATATTTCCCCTCTTGCTTCATTTCTTCTGAACCATCACAGCTTCCACGAATCGATGAACATGCGATCGTAGTATACTTTCTCAGCTGAGAAAGGCGCTTTGATAAATAGTTCTAGTAAATTTATTTCCGAGATAAAATTGTGGTTATCAGGGTTTCACAAGTAATTTTGTGTTATTCAAAACTTCCAGGTTGTGGTGGAGATTTTGACAAATACACTACTATAAAGGGAACACCGGAAGATATCAATCACTGACTTCATTTCCATAATGTACACCTAAACCACGAGACGGATTTGTTAATGCAAACCTTCACAATCATGAAACAAAAACAGCAATTTTCCTGTCAGCAAAAAAACATATGTTGCTAGAAGTCAGTCAAAAGCCAGTTCAATCATTTCTAGAATGTACGCGCGCAATGCAGATTCTACTCAAAAGGCTATATGGTACTATACAAATTTGTGATAAAACTTTCAAAAACAGCAAAGTAAGCTTACTCGAACAATCCCACACATACATTTTCTCATCACGCCCAGGTAATGTTGGTTGATCACCTTTTCCATACAGTTTACACACCGAAATCTAATAAAGACGTCAGTAATGACGGAATGGGTGAATGGAACAAACCGTTTTTGGCAATGAAATTACTCACCTGAGAATTATGTATGATTGCAACGCACCAGTCATTTTTCATGCAAAACGATTTACAAGTAGGCAGCGTGTGCTCTTTCTCTACATCTCTGCCATCGAGAAACTGCGTTATATTTGATTCTTCCCAAGTCACCACGTATTCACCACAAGTGACCGGTTTTTGAGGGTCTAGCGAACTCGTCGAAACAGCGAAAATATAAAACATAAGTAACACTATCATGATTAGTTGAGGGAATCCTACAAACCGAGCCCATCAAATGTTTTTAGTTCGGAAGCACCCACCGATGTTTAAATACCCTTAGTAAACTTATTTTCATTGGCAAATTGAACGGCCAATTGTATTATGGGAAAAATCTACATACATGTCGACGCTGCCTTCTAATAGCATTTGTCATGTAGAAATGAAGGTAACGCTGTGATGAAGCAACCATTTTGAATTTAATGATTTTCCCAGTCTGCATTTGGCAAGTGACGTATTTAATTCAAACGGTGCGTCCACCTGGTCTGTGAAATCATTAGACATTCTTTAGTGTTTGTCTAATCCAATTACTTTTAACGGGAATTGACTGCCTTGATTGGTGCACTTATGGTGGGTGAAGAAGCAATGACTTCAACAAATTCATTGTTGAACAGGTGTGGGAAAAGTTGCAGACAACCTGGCACCCGGTTCGGTCATAGTAACTAACGAAGACCAAACGTCCATTTGATATACCCTGGAACATCATACCCGAATGGCGAAACGTAAGAGTTGTCAACAACATTTGGGATTTTCAACCAAACCGTTCACCTGCATAAACTTTCTATCTTCATTAAATGTTGACATCTGTATATGGATTGTTCCAATAAACAGGTATTTTCTAACGCAGCTTCTATCGACCGACTTACTACCGGAAACTTCAAGATATGTTACAATGATTCCCGCCATCGTGAATGTTCATTGTGGTAAATCTGACTTCTAGTAACCTTATATACAATCGATTTCAGCATAGTGTGATGCCTTACATTTATATCTCACGGAGCACATTTTGTTAAATGTTAATGCCGTAAGAAGGAAAACACATGCCTCTTATGGAGAATGTGTCACCGTAGTGTTCATCAAAAAGTTGATAATTATGCCACATAACAGTGTTTATCGGAAAGTTTCGAAAGAACTGACCAATTCATCTTGCGCGAAAACCCAACAGTCATGCCTTCTCGAATTTCCGCCAAAGAAATCCCGTACATCTCATAATCTTACACCTAGTTAACTTCAAAATCAACGGTCAACATAGACGCTGAGTTGGAAATACTACAAGCTATCCGTGAGAATTTCTTCTGCTCAGGCTAAGGTAGGTTTTATATGACCCATAGCCATGAATGCAAGATGACGAGTGATACAACGTCTGCGACGTGTAGCTTCACTTTGGAACTTCTCAAAGTTGAACTGCGGTGTTCCACTGATACATACGTTTCAGTTAGTACTGTTGTATGACAGGCAGTTCCGGTGTGAGTAGTATAATACTCATTAGTAGTATATTACCCTCAGGCAGCATTTTGAAACAAAAGAGCAAGCTCAAAATGCCAGGAAGACTATGGGCAAGAATAGACTGTCGGAATAGTGTATACGCACTATGACAGAAGTTTCGCCAAGGGAAATGACAACGTACTACCATCCGATGTGTGTGAGTGCATGTCTGACGGACAGAGGAGTGTACGCGTTTGTGGTTTGCTTTTTGACATGAACTATGCATGAGTGCTCGATAAACGTATTCCCGGGCCAAGCGTCTTTTGTGGTCACAACAGTACCACTAATTACGCATGCGGTAGGTCGATTTTGATGTTTGCTAACCAAAGGCTCACGAGCAGAAATGTTGTAGATGAAAAGATGAAGACCTAGAACAAAATCTCTGTCCACATCTTCATGGTAGCTAAACATCCTAATGAGAGTTCATGAGCAGCTTCCTCTTGGAATGTCTTATTGAAATTTCACTTTGTTTTTGACCCAGACATAGAACCAAACACAAGTTCCTGTCTCTGGAAGTCGGGACGGACATTCAGTGTATCAAGTGACGGGCTATTTAAAATTCTACTGGTTGCGAAGTAACAGTAGGACGGAGTTGCCGATCGAGTTAAAAGGATTCAAGATTAACACTAAAAGTCTTCACAGGTTGTATCATTGACTAACAGCTCTTAATACTGACACGATACAAAGCCTTTTTGTAGAAATTAGATTGACCTTCAATCTGCAGTGATGTGATTGGATGATTGTGGTGCGAGAAAGTGTAAAAAGCAAAGCACAAAACTCATCCGTGTGAAAATAAGATAGAGGTTATTATGAGCAAGTGGGCGATCTTATTGTGCATTTTGTTTGCGGTCGAAGGAGAAATAACGCAGTTGGAGCGTGAGAGAACTCTCTGTATTCTGAATGAAATTCGCCGAGAATTTCTCAACTGTTATCCATCCAAGAGCGCACTATCTACTAAGCTGGTGAGTTTCGTAATATGTTCGAAATAGCAGATATTATGGACACAAATGAGATATATTCTATGTTAGCGAACTTGTTTGTACACACCCTGTAGAGGACAGTTACAACTCGATATAAGTAAAATTTTATTTGAGGCCTGAGAATGCAGCCTACATTGATAAACCTGTTACGGTTTTGTGTTCTGATAATTCAAGACGGATATCAGGTAGGTTCTAGTGATATTGAAATTACCATTACACGACTACATCGTCACGGTTGCATATCTTGAGTTTAGTTAAGATCATATCCTATTTGTTTTGTTGTAGAAATGGAACTTAACACTGGAATATTATGCGAATGTTTATTCGAGACACTTGTGTATGAAAGATCGTAATATTCCCCGAGCATATGACTTCAACGAATACAAGGACCTCACATTTATGGATGCTGAACTGGATAAATATGATTAGTAAGTATTTCCTCAAAACGGCTGACTATTTGACATTTCACAGTTTGTTATCAGTTAGCAGACCGTCCATTTTATCGAATAGGAGCTGAAGAGCAGAATAACTACACCGGCATATAACATCATTGAGATCACTACCTGAACGATATCAACGAGAGGTAAAAAGCGTATTTAACTAGGAATCAGCAGCTGTGTTTGCCCGCGTTCGGACCCTTAGTTAATTTCGAGTAACAACGACCAGGATTGCGTGAATCAACTGCATTAGTCTCATGTAAGCTACATTCGCAAACTGTTATGTAAATCCTTATCCTCAAGCGCAAGCGATTGCTCGCTATGTTAATAAATAGCAATAGTGATTTAGCAAAAAGACTGTGTACGATTGATTTTCATTACGCCAATTACATAATGATCTTGATTAGTGTAAATTTTGTAGGATAAAATCAGAAACAATGTCATGCAGTTTTTTTCGAGTTTGCGGTTAAAATTGTGTGCATCAGGCACTAATGAAACCGGGGATTTTAACTCAGACGCGACCAAGTTGCAATAAGCTAACGCCAGCTATATTCTCTTGTGAGGATATATCAACCTCTACTCAGTTGAGCCTTCGCCGAGAGGGTGGTGAAAATTGAAAGACTGCTCATCCAACAATGGAGCATTTACAAGTGCACAACATTGTTGACAATTTAGAAACTTGGGCAATCTATAGATGGTATTTCCCAGCAAACAATATGTATAACTGATGGTCTCCATGGTCAAATTAGCGGTAGGCTAAGCAGTCAATACCTATGAGATTTACCACATCTCTATTAAATATCAGAATGAGCGCATATATATAAATATTTTCTAATTGCATATGTCTCTGGATTAGTTTCTACCGCGAACTGTGGAACGCAAGAGCATATTACACTGGTATTGGAACGACTAGTATCCACGAACGGTTTATCACTTTCGTAAGTCAAACATTCCCATGTGTCATGCAAACATATGAATACGTTAGAAAAGATTACTTCCTTATATTTGGCCTGTGAAATGTGTTAATCTTGTTACTGTCAGTTTTGTTGAGTTGAACTTAATTCCTTAGTTTTGTGTGCACTATGAAAACAAATTACTCGCTAATACAAAACACACCGAACAATAGCATCACAAATCAGGCGAAAAAGCCTTCTTCCACGTCAATACCAATCAAGTGGAAAGTGAGCACTAGAAGTCATACATATTATGACCGTGAATATGAGTTCCTCTCCGCTGGGATGTACTTGTCGTACACAGATGTCTTACAGATATTACTTAAAATAGCAGTATCATTCAAGATGCCTTTCCAAAGATTATCTATGATTATGTCTACATTCTAAAAAATAAACTATCATTTTTTTCCATTTTACTTTACCAATTACGCACGAAGGCATTGGGTGACCAAACTAAAGATGTTGGCTGTGATCATTACTTGTGCCGTGGAACCACAAACATATTATGCTTTTACGATTTTCCGTGAGTTGTACAAGTTTAAATTCTATTTCAAACTATCAAATTATTGATTTATATCAATTAATTTCTGAATGTGTATGCCTGTGTTCTTCAAATCAACGGGGATCATGACGATATAATATGGTTTCATGCTTCAGCATAATCGTCCGGTTAAGTCGTTGTAAGAATGCTTCTGTACATTGTTATTCATATCACCATAAGAACTGATAATGAAATTAGGGTGTGTATTTTGCTTCCGCCTTGCCTTCGTATAATATTCAAAATTGTAACGGAATGCATTACCTACTTTTACGTGAAACAGTAACATACATGAATGTGACCCATTATTTTAGGAATATCAATCCTGGTAACTTTTTATATACAATCAATTTTCGAGTATATAACCATTATCAATATGTACTAAGATTTGCGACAAACCCTCAATCCAAAAGCCATGTCCTTGAAAGTATTTTTAGGTAAGGTTTAAAAAAATGTAGGCCATCCTAATCGCTGAGGTGTAAGTATGACTTTCGTGCAACAACCTGACACTTCGTACATACTCGAAGTGACTGAAGGGTTGATAATTTTTTGAATGATATGTCTGGAGCTGAACAAAGCCAGTTAGACATTTATCTTCGTTTCCGGCAAGGCAATGAACCATACTCCATTTTCCTGCAGGACAGTCCGCCCATAAGCAGATATTACCCTATGCAAGTTGAGAGGTTGAAGACAAACAACGGTTATTGAAAAAACCGTTCGAGCATAATGGATATATAGCTGGACAACCAGCAAACTGATACGAAACCCAAACGGTCGCTTAATGCACTCGGTTATTAACGCTTTGCTGTTTGATGTCAAGTCTTGAAAGTAACAGTTACTCAAATATGAACAGCTTAGGACTTGACTGGGTGAGTAGAGTTGAACTGAAGGTGTTGCTACTGAGATGACAGTAAAATCAACTTTTGACAGTCTTGAAGAGAATCATGAAAGAAAACATGCGTCCCAAACTGATTGTTAAATTGAAATCGAAAAAATTCGACAAATACAGTGTTCATGAAAACGGTTAGCATATTTTGGTGGACGTGTTTGATATAAACATCAGAGTGGTCTTTTCTAGTCAACAATTTCCAATTGTGTGTCGTTAGAAAACTTGAAATCCTTGAGGATTATAAACACCTGAGGCTCTCCCTTTCGTGCAGGGCGACTATTAAGATGTCGTTTCATTTCAAAGGATCGACAGACATCCAGCCATCCATGTATCAAACTTCGTCATCACACTGTTGCTCATTAACACCACACTGGTCTCTGTCCCCGAACGACCATCTAAAATGTTATTGAAGAAATATAGTCTTTCCGAAGATGTTTGAATTTCAACACTTAAAATAACCTCCATGAGTTTGTCGAACGACCTGTCTCCGATTATTCAACATCGTACCAATCACATCACATTTCACACCACCATGGTTATCAGACGCATAGAATCAAGAGGAAGTATGCAAAGGGTTACCTTCAAGGGTTTCGAAATGAAGAGTAAGTGGGTTACCAAACTGACCTGCCAAATTGCAAAGTGAAAAACGAAGAACCAGGGTACCAGCAATGTTTGGGTAAATTTCCTCTGAGTGTACATTTGCGGATTGCACTGATGAATTCCGATCGTCTCCGTGGTGGCCAGAATACAGAATTTGACCCTCCTGTAGTAACGAAGAGGCAGATGGTAAATGGGTGGAAAAGCGCTTTCCGACAAGACTTGGTGCTACGGATTAACGAGATGTATCCAAATTGCACTCCAAATGAACTTCATCTTCCACCTTGGCAGTGGGACTGTGCTCATTTGTCATGTTAGTAGGACGTCTGGTTGTGCGACCATCGTAACCTTTCCCACAGGAGCATGTGAATGTGTGAAGAAATAATGACGTCACACATTTGGTTAGCACATCTTTGAGTTGTACGTTGACCATTCAGTTAGATCCTAATTACGTGAGCAGTTGTACCACACTGTGAATTTTCCCTCCCTATTACTTAACATAAGGGTTATTAGTCTAGCAAGCTCCCAGCTGTCGACTTCGAACGTCATGCAAGTCAACCTACTGTCCGGGAAAGTTACGCTTGTCAACTTCATGTGCTTACCAACAAATCTGTTTGAGCAGGTGTCGCCTAAGAATGTTTGCATTAAAAACCTCATCTCTCATCCAGTAATCTCATAAGTACATACCTTCACAGTTCTACGCGTTAAACATTGTTCTATATCTAAAAGAAACGTAGCCGAGGATGTGAGTATACTGCCCATTTCAAGTCACATTCCGGTGGATTTCCTCCTGAAACGGAATGTCTACACGACGATTCATTATCATATCCTGGTGAATTGAATGTCTGTCTTTCTCACCCTCAAATTTATACTTGAGATCAGGATGCGATATGTTTACTCCAGCAAGTATGATAACTGATTTACAATTTCGTCACCTACACAAATGTCGTCCAAGAAGCATATGCAGGTAGTGCTCCTTCTAATAATCCATCCATGTGTAGTTCTTTATAAAATTGCTGTGAGTATATCTGCTAACAGTAAGCCCAACTGTAACTCCACTGCGACGTCGTTTATCCGACGGTATCTTTTCTCATCAGTCTGAAACGATACGTTCTGCATGCAAGTTAATATCACCTGCTTGATTGTCTTTAAGCAAGTCTATGTATAAACCTTCGGGAAGAACATATCCTATGAGGTTGTGAACGGCTTCCACAAGAATTACCTCCATGGAAAGAAAGCACACGAGAGGGAAGCCTTCCTTTTGTCCACACTCAAAGATGGGATAGAATTAATGAGCCCGAAAGTATATTTTAGTGATTGCACTGTGATGTCCGTCCGAACAAGTTATCTTAAACCTGCTAGCCACTGTACCATCGACGCAAACAGGGAATTCCATGTATCACGAATCGGGCGTGATCGCTGTCTTCCTCTGCTGACCTTCGGTGAAGCCTACATTCCTGCTATTCTGGTTTCAGTTGGTCGAATTCGTTCGAATGTCACGACGACAAACAAACCCAGCTGATTCAGGTTTCCTACGGTCCAAGAAACAATTTTCTCGCTCACATCAGCTGTATCCTTTTCATTTATAAAGTTTCCGAATTAGGGGGATTCACATAAAATACCCACCCAGTGCTCCTGTTTAGTTCTTGAGAATGCCGATTCACCAGAATATTGTTTAAGTGTGGTCTAGTGCTCTTGCGGAAACAAGCTGCTCGCCAAATCACCCTTTTCTTTTGATGATTTTATTGGACTTATGACTGAATTATAACGCGTGTTTATAAATCAACAGATGAACAAATGATTCTGAGAGTTTGTTTAATAAATTGCACGTTGACTTTGCGCTACTCATATAATACGCCTTAAACTCAAGGCCATAGTCTCCATTGGAACTTAGGGACTGGGTACCCATAACTTGAAAACACACCTCAGCCGGACAGTTATCTCGCATCGAAATAATCTTAGGTGTTCAGAATTGCCTCAGTTGTCTCAGTACTGTCAGCTATTTTTAGTACAGCACTAGAATAACAAATGCATGTACGACGCAAGAGTCTCTACTACGGAAAGAACAACGGCATTCTAAACATCTTTTTAAAATGAGGCAGGCACCTTCATCCACTTTAGCAAACACCCCTGTCAACAAACCTAGTCAAAGAAAACTAACGAATCCTCATACATTAGAGTTTGTTGCAACTGCATGCATGAGACGAACACTACAGTTGCATTTTATTTGTTACCACCGTCAACGCGTTCTGTTCGCCTTCCCCTGATCAAACGAAGAGTCGGACAACAGAACCCAGATAAACTGCGACATCATGACATGTTATTAATATTCGGAACACTTGTCGTCTGGACGTCAGTCAGCCACAGTTGGTCAACTCTTATGACCCGTTTATTATTCCCGTGATTGAACTGAACGCCTCTGAATGGAAAGGCCGCAGAGAGATCTATGCGCATCTTGACTCACAGAAATACGAATCAGCGGGTCAAGTGACTTCAGTTAGCTGACAGTATGGTTCATCCAGGAGGTAATCAGTCGTGTACATAACTAGTGAGTTTCTCAATGAAACAGATATAAGCGTGCAATCACTTCAATCCTCTACACAGGAATGCAATTTATTTCACCATTTTGACTATCTGGATGAAAAAGCTACAGCCTGAGGACGAAAGACATTACATTTAACTCTTGGAGAAGCTGACATCAGTCAGGTTGGCCAAGACGTCAGTACACACGAAGTTTTCACGCGGCAGGGCAGAAAAAGTGGCTCATTAGTCTGTTCCACGTAACTGAATGCATACGCAGTTGATGTCCATTTGTTACTATCCACACAATAAATGTATATCAGGTGGAGTTGCTTGTAGCCATCGCCTCGCCTTCTCACACAGCCTATCATATGTCAACCCGACAAGCCCAAGTGACACTCACTGCCCCAACCTGCACATGCGCGTCCACACTTTCACTGGCCCGAAGACCTTCCAAATCCGAACGCAAGCACGCACGAGCACAGTCACCAGCTGCACACTCAGCCAATGGGGTGCTTAAAACTGGATGTGAATCGGGGCGTCAAAACACTGACACGCATGACGCGGTTTGACTCGACTTGGAGCAGACGGCAACACAACTGAACAGGGCATGACACTATGAGTACAATTACATTACAGCTGTACACCAATCCCAATAATAAAGATCTGAATCACTGACAATCTTTCCGCTGAGTATCATTCAGATATTGTTATTTGTTAGTGGCTCCTCAGGCTATCACGGCTAAGAGTTCAACTACATGCTAATGATTGGCAAAAAATCGTGACAACGAGTGTACTGTTGGAATCAACCTTCGTTATGACGATAAGTTGCCGCTTCGTAGTATTCAAATCAAGATCTCGGTCACTGTTTTGTCAATGTGCGTGCATGTTGTTTGTTCCATGTTTTTCAATTTCATTTTGAGATGTACTTTACGTATTGTTAAGAGGAAAGTCAAAACACTATTACATGTTAATTGGAATCTCTGCGTCACTCTTTTACAGTAATAAACCTTCCTGGCACCTGGATCGTAAATATAAATATTGTAATGATTCCACGCGGTTAATTACTCATGCGGAATGCAATGCTGGCAGCACATGGAACAGAGCGTCCGGTCTAGTTAAGATTTTCGGTAGCCAAATGCTACTCTTTTTATGGATGTCAGCGATAACAATCAATCAAGCGTGACGTCACCATATCGAGTTCTCAGCAAATTGTTGACTACAAGTTCGTGTCGGATTTTCAGTGTGTTATATTTGATATGATTACAAACTTTTATAATAAATGTGTGAAATATCTCTTAAATCCATCCATTTCAATTAGCACCTTTGCATTCTCATTAATGGCGGGTACAGGTAGCAACTCAACCAGATTCATGCAACCCGAACATGTTACATAACTATCCATGTCCGTCATCCAATATATGTGAAACGTATGTTGAATGTTGTTTGCAGACAGCTTGCAGCTGTTTTATCAATCTTTTCGGATAGGCTCTGCGAATCACTGTAACCAATTGCGTTGACACCGGTTCAACTATGCTATCTTGAGGCACAACTCGCCTGCAGATATGTGGAGCTAAAACTCGCCTGATAAACACCATTCGCAAATATTCTGTAGGATTTAAATGATGGGTAGGAGAAGGTTGTCCGATGGTGAGTCTTGTTAGTTAATTGAAGGCTTTGTGTAGCAGTGCGTCCTTGCTTTTTTACAATGCAGAAACAGTAGACATATCGTTAATTCCCAGTGTTAAATTGGAAGAAATTGTACCGTTGTTGTCGAGTCATCTCAAGCGTTCAAGGTACGAGATACCAGATGCACTGTTGGTTGCCGTTAACAGCCACTACTTTTAGAGTTGTGGTATACGTCAGAGATAATGGATACAAGTGAGACATCAGCGAGGGCGCTGACTGCAGGATAGATAACAGTCCCCATCTTATGAGCATCCAGTCCAACGGCCAGCTTACGCTGCTTTCTAGCTAATCTAAACCAAACCGGTTTGCAGGCTTATTTGTGATCTGTGCTGTTGTCACCTATGGGCATCAACGACTTCATAAGTATTTGGCAAACGTTGTGTGTTTACAGAATCAGCTAACCAAATAACTACGCAGTGGATACAAAAGAGAAATTTCAATTACCAGGATTGTTTTTCAGTATGCTCCACAGTTGGCAAGTAATATTGAATGAAACTTCTGTTAAACTATAATTTAAAGACATACTGTCTAAAAACAATGTGCTCACGACTTCATCGTGGGCAGTATGACCAACAATGTAGGTTCGAAAATTTTAGTGTTATTAGAGCTGGGTCTCGCAAGTTGACTGAACAATTCAGTTCAAGCTGAAACTGGTGGTTCCATGCAATAACGGCAAACATAAAATCCATAAATGTGTTCTACTTGAAGTCCGCTGCCCAACGGTAGTGGCAGAAAATACCGAAGTCTCATAAACGTCAGAACAAATGTTCACATATGTCGGATAAGCAAATCGGCAATTGTGAATTTTTCTTTGGATAGGTCGGCGGATATGTCCAATAAAGATGATGGATGAACGTGACATGTAGCAATAAAGCAATCAATTGTTGCTGTGTGGATAGATATAATACACATTAGTTCAGAGAGCTTATTAACATCGGTGCAGATCAAGTAATTGTATGTGTATGTATGAGCTAAGGAAAAAGTTGGCGAGGTGAAACTCCCTCCTGGGATCTGTCCATCCCCAAAGTTACATTATTCCGTTTATCAAGTGTTTTCTTTTTTTTATGTAGCTTTCGGTTGACCACATTTTTCTGTTCAGAGCAAATGGGAACGTTAAAACTGTTTATCTACAACAGAAAATGAACGAGCGAGTGCAATTTGTAAACGGTTCTACTAGGTAGTTAAACAGCACAGAAGCAGATGATGTATGCTTAGTAATTGCCCAGTTAGAAAGCATGTTGTAAACGAAGTTTCATATATTATATCACAGTTGTATCATTTTGGCTGATAGATTTTAAGTAAGGTTGTGATCATAAGGGTTATTCCTGGTAATCATTTTAGCATAGTATTCTAAGCATTATTACTTATTGTAAGTAGTGAACGAGTATAGCATTGTTTCTTAGAGAACTGACTCACAAGTCTATCGGGGTGCACTAATTACAATCAGTTGAGGGTGACATTTGACTAATGCAATTCTGTAATTCCTTAAGGCACGTGCGTTTATGAGGAAGGATAGTACAATACACGGCAGTTTGGAGGTAAGACAGCTAAGTTCAGAACAGTTGATACGTCGATCAAAATATTCGAACCAATCACAAAGTAAATGAGGTCGATATGTAACAGATACATTGTTTCTATAATTTATGACTAGCCCTTGATCTGTAGAACACAACCCCAACAGTGAGATGGTCCATGGTTGGAAGCGTCGTTAAAGTAGGGGAAAGCAATGTGCTGTTAAGAGATACTTTAATGCCAACGATACATTCACGGTAGTGTAGTAAGGAAGAGCGATCGTACTATATTATTCACATCACTGCTATTCAGTAGTGAGGTCAGAGCGCAGATTTTGACATTGAAATAGCCACAAGAAAATGCACGAATGAATATTGGAGTAGATCATCGCATGAATTATTTAATTGTACACATGGAGACGTGAATGAACTGAGCGTTGACGTTTGTGACAAATGTGACGGTCTGATTTCAGTACTTTGTGCGGATGAGTGTTTTTCTCTGTTGTCATGTTCAAACGCATAACCATTGTGTTGCATTCCCAGATAAATAACCTTCGCGCCATCCGCATTGTTAGCACACAACACTAGTTACATGACGTTGTTCTTTACCCGGAAAACCGGTAGTTGTATGTGCGTTTTTGTTTGCCTACACAAATCGCTGTGTGAAACTCAAATATGTATCTATCAAATCACTCAGATTGTTGAGAGTAGTTGAGTTAATAAACAGCAATCGACATTTCTAATGGGGTTGATTCAGACGGTCGGGTTGGTAGAAATAGCTCCCAAGTATGAGTGCAAAAGAGCGATCCTAATAACTGCTATCTAGGTGGCATCATCGTCCAAACATATAGAGTGAGAAAGCTCTCACTCCTATTGTAAAGGAAACAGATACTCTGATTATCCGGGAGAACATTGCTCAAAATGGAACAAACAGAAAGTGACCCTCCAAAATAGCCGGAAGTCAGCGTGAACTTGGTTAACTGAAGCAATTAAACATATATGAGGATGAGGGCGTGTCAACTAACATCAAGCTAGGAAGATCCAGTAGATATACAAAACTCGTTTCAAACCAAACTAAAGCCGAATTACACTCTCGACTTGCAGCCAAGTTCCTATGTGCAACATAATTTTTATTGCATGCATCGAAAGATAACAGCAAATTGTTTGAGCGACTTTCAACTGCTTTTAAAGAATTCAACATTTATCATCAGCTTGAAGGGAGGAAGCCAAACATACAAGAAGACACGGCAACAAATGCAAACCCCGTTTGTATTATTGTTGAATGTTCTAACGGAAGTGAAATGAAGTTTTAATATGCATCAAATTTTGCTACTTCGTAAAATCTCCACACCAGTCTAGTTTCACTCACCTGAATCTTCTTGTTACTCATGAACAAGAATTGGATGCCCTACTACCATTCTAAGGTATTCTTATTCTCGCATGCATCATCAGTACAGTTGACCGTTCTGTTTATTGGAGAGCTAAGTGAAATAAGCGTTACTTACATTTCTCCTAATCTGCACCCGTGACTTACAAACGCGACTTGATACGAAGGCTTTTTCATCGAACAAGGAAACTGTACTTCTCCAATCTTCTCATGTCTGAATAAGAGCTTCCAAATACTGTTTTGTTTACAACCATGTACTCGTCCACATTTGTCGGAATTCACTACAAGGTACGGGTGACAAACTCTGAACCACATTCAACGTTTGGAAAGCAGGCTTTTTGTCAATCTTTCTTTTATGCACCTCCGAATTCTGAAATACAGGGAACGCTACCAGACGCTTTCACTCGACCCATTTGGGCACTTCCAAACCAAAAGAAATGTCTATTAGCATAGCAGGATTGATAAAATGCTTTATTTGAAACTGTTTAACTACTCAACTGGAAATCGTGTATGACTGCAACGCATAGTATACCTTTCTTGCACTATAATTAACAATCAATCAGAGAAATGTCTGCTTTATTAGTTCCCACAAACAGGCGATGCTTTTTCATGTGATGTTTACTATATTAATTGTTCTCAGTACATGCGTTTGCTTGTGAGCAGCAAACATGAGAAATATGGACGACATTTCGTTAAGTTGCTATGTGGATTGCAAGTCAGTTAATTACAGTGATTGTTTATAAGTTTTTCAACCATCACACTTGTTTATGTGTGTTATGCAAACGGACTTTTATCGGCAAATTGAATGACTAAACGTGCTTTGGGAATATTTTCATACATAGTCACGACACATTTTTATTGGTGTTCTGTTATAGAACAGCAACACTCACCATAATGAAGTAAACTTATTGAATATAATGATTATCAGGAGTTGCGGTTGAAATGTAATGTGATCAATGCGATTAATGCGCCAATATGGCACACAGCCCTCTGTCATCCTGTGGTGACTGTATGGTATAATCCCGATTAACACAAATCGGGTTCCTCGATCGAGACAATCAAGCCTGACAAGAAAACCCTGACCATAACAAATCAAATGTCCTGTACGTTCTAGAAGGATTTCAGGTAGCTTAACTTCTGTCTGATCAAATCCATTAGTGGAGACAAGAAGCCATTCTGAAATACCCGAGAACATTAGATCCCACTGGCGAAAACTGTATGCAGTCGTGAATGAAAATAAGAAATCACCGGATTCCCTCATCTACAGAACTTCTGAGTGTAATAACCGTTGTTTTGAGGCTATTCGGGAAGGAACTTCACAAAGCATGAAAATGTTCGAATGAACCTGACAGAGTGCCAGGCAGTAGGTGAGTGGTAATGGGAACATGCCCAAGTAGAACATCTTTGATAAATTGTAGGCCATGATCAATGAAACGCCATGGTTAGAAATTATTTATCTAAAAACGCATGGCTTGTCAGAAATAGTAAATAGAACACTGCTCAGGAGATGGGCACACTCGGTTGTGCAATTTAACTAACGGAGCGAATGGGGTGATTAAGTGGCATGGTTGCAATACCTGTTTACAAGCTGAATATAGAATCAGTGCTCTTTCAGATGGAGGGGAAGATCTCTACATCATCAAACATCTTGTTGAATAACCAACACGGATCTGAATATCAGAAATGTTTTGTCGATTGGAATGAACATGCGATTGACCATCCTAGACACTTCTCGAATGAAACAAATTTTGGACATAGTGAAGCTATCAAGATCTCTGATACTAATCCTTTGGTCATCTACTACAGATTCACTTCCACAATATTTCACTGCTATCTACAAATAATACTGGGATACACCATTGTTGAGTAACGTCAGCATAAATATCTCATGTGATGTTGAGTAGTGTTTCGGACACAGTTTTTGCCTGACAAACTGAATGGTACCGTGACTCAGTATACTGTTTTCTGTTTCAACCTTCCATTTCATTTGCATTGATATATTGTAGTATAAAAACTTGATCTTCTATCAAACTGAAACTTTCTCCCTATTTTTATTGGTTCCCTTGTCGGTGACTGTCGACAACGTTGGACTTACTATGATTTACATACTTTGCTATCTTGATGGCGACTAAACAAGTGACTCCCTCATGTCGAGTACAAACCAATCGATGCGGTTGAATGAAACAGTGCGTGTATCCGGTAGCTAGCATGTGATATTCACCATCCTGACGACCATGGAGTAAAAGTGTGTAAAATGCAAAAAAGTACATATTACAAGAGTCACTTTTTATTTGATGATCAACGCCGATCAATAAATTGTCGATAATTGGCGCACAGCAAAACCGATACACAGCTTTTAGGTTAGATACCGTGGACGTCTGCCTGAAGAAAGTTTTTGAAATGTGTTTTCGTTACAAGTTAGAATATACAGTCAAACTCATGTTTCTGTCTCTTCGAGATAAAATGGATATAACTGTCAATGAATGCGTTCACTGAAATGCTACTTTGAAACTCCATTAGCCCTGGAAGAATCGAAAGACTGGGTAACCGACAGGAGGAAGTCATTTCTAAGTGAGCATCCAACACTGCGAAGGAATAGTAAATCCATCACAAGTATGTCTCCCAACCATTTGTTGCCTGCCAGCGAGCTTCAAGTTTGAATAAGTGCAAGGCCTTTCCTTCCAAAGTAAGTCGAAATTGGCGGAACACATTTTGAGCAGGACTCCACAGTTAAAGCGTGCACCCTCCGGAGCTATCTTTCAAGCAATCTTATCAACTCTTAAGTCGTATTAGAAAAAATATTGCAGATTGTTATATCAAAGAGTGTCAGCTCAAATCACAACCGTCTTCGTCGTCACGCTAACGTACACACACAGGTCACCTGTTTGGCACGTCAGTTTGTCTGCCAGTCCTCTGTTGAATTTCAGTGCTCCTGCATACTGGCTGATGTCATCTAGCATCTCCGTGTAGACCGACACGCCCATCGTCCGCAAATCCAAGATGGTTTCCTCCGAATGCATTCTCTCCTTAACTCAGTTGTATTTTTCATTCCGCAACGAAACTGTCAGGCAGAATTGAAAGTCGGGTGGTCTGCAATGCGCTTCCAGTTCGTTAACGATCACTTTTCGAGTTGTCAATGTCCAGTGCACAATTTTGACGGTGGCACTTTATTCTAAAATGAGTTTAGTACTTTTTGTTTGTATGAGCTCTCCGAATTTATTTTTATCACAATTGTTCACTAAGTCACTTTCACTGTCCAGTTTTGTCCACATTAAACAACGAAAGTTCAGGTTTTACTGGAGAAGACAGATATGGATTGAAGTGGCACTGTTTTCCGCAGTGTTTCCCCTGTATAGTGAAAATTACTAGTCTCCTAGTTATTTCATACTGTTTTTGAGTAGGTTCTGCGTCCAATCGCAGACGCGCATTTACTATTCTCGTGAAATAGTCCGAATGCTTGTAGGACCAGTTTTCGGTCAGGTTTTTGTAACAAATGCCGTGTTAATAAATGAATGATAATCACATGGAATCTGGCAAAACTTGATTGGTAGCATATCCTGATTCAGTAGACATATACAATTAGATCTGTTCTCTAATGCCATTGCTTTTCACATTGTTCCGCTTCCGACGACCTTACCACGACAAGCACTATTTGAAAGACATAAGGAGATATTGGAAGCCTTGTGCTCTAAAATCAGTGATTCATTCCGTGCATTAGTGTCCACCTAAGTCAAGGTTTCGTATCTAGTAGAATAAAGTAAAAAAAACTCCATTGGAAAAACGGTGGTTCTGTTTACACTGAAATGATTGTTAGGTTAATTTTGAAGTGAAAAATTGCACTGTTTTTCGAGTATATCACCAAGTCATGAAAAATTGCATGATTTAGCAGATATGGACCAGCGGTATGTCAGATATTTTGATGCTTTCAAACACTACATCCGCTTGGTATAGTTTGCTCGCAACAGAAGAAGGCGTGTGATTCAAGAGGCCAACAATTATTTTGATCTTGTCAATCGCGTACGTATAGCATTAAACTGTAAATGTCATTCGCGTGGAACCAACGAAAATTGTTAAATTCCGAAAGTTATAAGAAACAAGCGAGTGCTTTGAGATTCAAGGTCAACAAAATGGCGAAGTAAACGTCTGTGCACAGATGGTGTCTAACCGCAATTATCAATTAGGATTGCTCTGGAAACAAAAACTGTGGTGATTGTCACTAAACCTATTTCTCATTACTGTTGTTTCATTACATTGTGGACATTAAACTGTACAATTGCGCTCGAGAGATAAATTACCTGATTTGTTTAGTTCGGCTGTTATTACTACTGCGTCAAAGCTAACTCTGGGGTTGAGCTAAGTCAATTACTTAATTTCATGTATGTCTGGAACCATCACAAAACAATCCGGGATT
>LUCH01004815.1:21735-46396 GCA_013368495.1 Paragonimus heterotremus
ACCCTCAGGAATTTTGATTGGATAATCTTGATGCAACAAAAAGTAACCAGCTCAACGTAAGGCTCGTCCGCGTGGATAAGCGTACACACAATTATGAACGGGCTGAAGATCACTTTGTGTTTTCTGCTTGAGATTCAAGGGAATTCAGTTTTGTTGGATCGTGAAGAAACCTTCTGTATTCTGGACGCAATTCGCCCTGAATATTTTAACTGTATTCCATCTAAAAATACATCAACCATCCAGCTGGTAAGCTTCATAATATACCCAAAATAATAGATATTGCAAAAAACAGATGAAGTATATTTCATACAGAAGGCATGTTTGTATACAAACCACTAAAAAATCGTATACCCTCTTCCAAGTAAATACTGAGCCTGAGTATGTGACTTACACTTGGGAACTTTTGTGTTTCATTTTAAGCTTGAATAATATGAGGTCGCTGTTAGTAACGACCGACTGATACCACAGTTTAATGAGTAATGTGCACATCATCATTCCGACTTCACTTGAAATAGTTGTATCTTGTCTATTCGTTTTAGAAATTGGACTGAACGCTTGAATATTATGCAAACGTTTGCTCACAACAAATGTTTATGGAATATCTCTATATTCTCGAGGATATTGAATTCAAAAGAGACACAGACCACACATACGCATGGTATGAAGTACATATATCTGCCCAGTATTAATTTCTGAGAAACAGTTGAACACTGAGTGGTATGCATATGATTACCGTCGTCTTTATTGAATAAGAATTGAAGTAAAACAACTATAATGCGAAAGCAACAGCCAGATGAGTCATTTGGTTGGATAGAACTGCCGATAAGCAATAGACAATTTTTCACCAGAACTGAACATCAGCTGATCTTGAGGACTGGCACTCGGGCGTGCTTACATCTACTGAATTATGCCCGTGTGAAATGTGACTGTTAGCTGCCACCTGCATCCTCATCTTCAGATACAAACAACCAGTCGCCATATTACAAATTAATGGAAGGTGGTTTGGCATGCAGGTTGTTTTTGATTGAGGAGAAGTATGGAAATGAAACAGTTCGACTCTTTAAGAGGACGCCAGTAAAAATTGCAAAACAGCTCATTTTTGTGAGTTGGTTAGTATACTTGGCGAACAGCAAAGTAGTGAACGAATTAAAACACTATGTAGGTTGATCAAAATACAACTACTAATCTAGGAACGTCAGTTAACTGTTGATGAGACGTTTCAGCTAACATTATGCATTGCTTGTGGATTGCATGTGGATAACAGCAACACCGTTTGAAAGCAACGCATCTGCACACACTGGACTGCAGCCCTGTTACACGTTCTAACAAACACATGTAGAATGTACCATAAACCGTTTCGACTTGCACATGTCCATGAATCAAATTCTCTCGCGAGTTGTGGAATGCAAGAACCATTATACGGGCGCTGGAACGGCTAATCTTGATGAACACCTTGTCCATCTAGTAAGTGAAACATTATCACGTTCAATGAAATTATACAGATATGCTCGGATACATTGAGTACTGTCTGTGAGCCTGAGAATTCTATAACTCAATAACACGTACTTGTGTTACCTGAATCTCAAACCTTTCCTTATGCACACACACATTATACAGATAATCCACACATATAACAGAAATTACAAGATGATATCAAGCAATAAAAACAAAAAACCTTTCATCACTTACCCTTCAGTCGAACGTGGAATGAATTTCAGATTTTGAATTTTGAAGAAAGACGTCCTCATTTGCGAAAGTATATTAACCGTGGATAGATTCGGTATATATAACGCTCAGAACAAAATTAATATCAGGTATTAGATTCATATTATTCCATGAAACTAACGAGATCTATTCAATTTCTGTCTTACCAAATAACAATGAAGGCAAAGGACACGGAAACTGAAGAAGTCGGTTGTGATTATTACACTTGTCTTGGAACCACATACATAATGTGTTTCTACGATCTGCCGTGAATTCTATGAATGTACCTCTCGTTTGAAATTAACATCCGTTTTGTCCATTATTATATAGATGCGCTTATGTGTCTTCTTACATCAAATAAAGAATTGTACATGATGTAGCTACGTTTGAACGCCAGCGTCAGACAGGATAGTTGTTGAGAATAAGGTATGCATTGCTGACCACATACACAAAATGGTCCATATAGAACTGTTGTATATCTTCATCGTGTGCTTAATGCCTTCACATGAAATCTATGACAATACCAAACTGCGCTGTCTCAGTTTGCGTGAAACACTCGTACGTTCGATCGTGGTCCATTATTTCAAGAGTATCGAACATGAATTCTCCCTAATAATTAGTATGTTTTCAAGAATAATAACCGTAGTGATCATTGCATCTCCTGATTATGTGACAACTTCTTAAATCAAATACCGGGTTCTCGTAAGCATTCGCTTCTGTGAGCAAACAGCGCGCATGTGTTGCATTCATCACCTCAGATGCACAAAAGCACGGCTACATAGAATTGGAACTAACCGTCTGATTGCTGTCCCGAAAATATCCCGTGGGATTTGAGTGAAGCAGCAAAGAAGATCACCTAAACTTCAGTATCATTATTTGATTTCCTTCGTGTGCGCAAATGTATCGTTCCTTGAGTGTATTGTGGAAGCAGCGAACGCATCATTTCTCTCTCATTCCATACTGGAGAACATTACACCGTTTTCATCAAACCATGCTAAGTGTTTCTGGAACGGTATACCAACCGACACGATAAATGCTGCCGGCAAAATCTCCTTGGACTGATGTACTAAGTCGCTGTTGTGATACCGTACACGTCCATTTAGAACGAAGTTCTCCGATGGACAATTTGTGAGCATCAAACAAGTCAGTGAAAACAGATCACTTTTTTCACTAGCTATTGGACAACGTGTTACGGGCATATGGGTAATAAAAGCTGGCTAACCACCCGTAAGGAGCGGATTATAACACAGAGCTTATCATAGAACTGGCCTTCGGCATCACCAGCGTAATGTACGTTTAGAGGATGGGCACCAAACAGAATAGCACGCACATGCATATAAATTAGGGCTGACACTGAATAATTCACCGGTAATCACAGATTTTATGCCATCAGCATTTTTCATCGACTCTACTGCTGTGCTTACCACGCCATGAAGTTTAACCTGGTAGGCTACAAAACTGTGCGAATTATCTGGGGGAACAGTGAAGAAGTGCAAACACCATTTTTCCAGCAAAAAGTGACAACCGTTTGTCTCATGACTGGTGACGATCGTGAGCTTCGGATGATTTGTCTGATTATTGCTCCATTTTGAACACGGGTGGTCACGTTCAATCATTTCTTATCAATCAGTTGTACGTTCTTCGTGAGTGACCAACTTTACATCGATGACAGGAGTGTCAGTAGTCGTCATCATTTGACAATGGCAGCTACTTGGCTGATCTTGTACAGGTACTATTTCACATATGAAGCATACCTACTGTACGTTAACCTGATATCTCCTGAAAAACAAAGTGGATTTCCTTCATGCATTCAACCTAATGGATAGAACCAAAATGTCGTAGTGCCCGCTAGATAAAACATATTTGGGATCTCATATTTACCAAAGGCCTCTAGTGTGTTGGCATATTAGTTCCAGAACAATTTCCAGGAAGTAATCACATTACTATTAAGTGCCTGGTTAACTATGATACAGTTACCAAACTGGCAGTTGTATTCTACCGTCCTGTGAAATCTAATGATTATACCGCTTTTTCCACTGTTAAGATTTCAGGATTGGAACACATCTTTCATTACATCAAACCAAACATATCAAACAAGGAATTCATCTCATAGTTTAATTTTCGTAGTGACATTCTGGCCACCATAAAATCAAAACCTGTCAATTCTTATGTGCAAGGTGAAGTTCTTACTCAAGAAGAGATTGACACACTTGAAAACTTCGAGTCAAAGCACAGAAAAATACCAGAACTATCTCTGAAGATGCAAATAAACACAATGTTTATTGGCAGAATAGAATAGGCAACTGTGTCATATATACACAAGAAACCTGGCGCTCGGTAGCAGGAAGAGAAGCACAAACCTAACGCAGTTAATACAACCCTGTAATCGGACCTACTATTCTCAGAAGAAAAATTGTTGTTCAAGACCCAGACAAAATGTGCGAAATCTTCAACTCAACATTTTGCTGCTTCGTTCAGCTTGGAAAACAACATACTATGTGTGATTACTCCAAAAAAAGCAAACAAAATTTCGAGCATTGTTCCAACTGACTCCTAAAGTATCTACCAGCAATTAGCTGTCAGGAAATCCGTAAGTCACCTGTGACCTGATGATATTTGCCAGTGGCCCTCAAACAAGGAAGTGAGGATATGCAGATTCTTTTGTTTAATTTGATCACGTTGTCACTTTCATTTCTCCACAGTGAAAAAAATCAATCATTCTGCTCCACTACACAGTGGCCTAAGTCAAGACGTGAGTAACTATCGCCCACTTGACCACAGATCAATCTGCCCAAGCTTCTTTGGAAGAATAATACAAGTACACGTTGTCTATTTGCTAAAGTCACAAAGGCCCATACACTTTCTACAGCGCAATACCCCCGGTATACACTCTTGCGTGTCATTCAAAGCCTAGGCTTTAATCCTGTGTCTCTTTGTCACTTTTTGGTCAAAATAGCATTATTTTGCGCACAAGACCCCTGTATAGCCGTCTTTCTTTATCTACTGACGGCGGTATCCATACCGGTAAAACAGAACACTACTCCACACCGGAGCCGATCACCCGTGAGCTGATCCAAAGAATCGTTCTGAGAATGCTGCTTCATCTTATCCATGTGAACGACGTATGCGATGCTATTAAACATGGCGTACTCTTTCTGTTTGCTGACAATGCCAACGTCGTCTACAAATTCATCCACACCAACAACATCAACTCTCTTTCTATTAAGTATATGACACTATCTAGCGTTAGTGAAACCGTGGAGCAAAACATGACCGATGGTATACTCAGCGATCACATGGAACCTTGTCATCCATGGTTGCTAAATACCCAATGGTGCTTCCTCACTGAATGGTCATAGCATTAATACCGTCACATTCGTTCGAAATCTATGTATACGAAATTCAGCTTTTTTTCAATTTCTCTGGACAAGCATGTCTTCAGTTAACTAAAACTGGAAGAACAGTAAGAGGTATCAGAAAGAGACAGTTATTCTACCGGCTAGAAGACCGACTATTTACAAATGTGTGCTCGATCTTAACACTAGTATTGCACTCATATTTACACCCGTCTACGTAAATCAGTTAGACTTACATTGTAATTTCCCCACTATTATTCATAAACGGTTCATTAGGATATTTTCCAACATTTCAGTGTAGAGAACGTTGTCAGAATTGGGTAATGATATACTCTGGTTAAGAGTCTGAAAGCCAATCCCTACACTACTGTATGAGGGATTAAGTCAGAACGCATTCATATAGACCACCAAATTACCAACACTGCCAACTCGGAAAAACATGGGCGTAAAATTACTTGGTGAAAAACATTCTTAAATTTGGAATAAGCCTCCAAACGAAATTAGGGTTAGTAACTGCGCCTATCTTTCATTAAGAATGCGGTGAAAATCCACTTGATTTATAAGTTATCCGAACCCAATATAACAAAACATTTAACAAGGGACCAATCCCGGTGTTGTGATAAGATACCCAATGAGAACTGGACGAAGTCTGCAAAGTTACACTTGTGGTGGAACAGTTGTGTGAACTACAATAACTCCCATGTGAAGTCAAGGACTGGACTCACCAATGATTAGCAATGTTCGTGAGGCGTCCAATGACGCTGGAAAATATTCGGATTGTTTCAAGCGTAGCTGACGATGCGAAGTGACAGAGCTGAGCATTAATCCAACATATATTAGGTCTTAAACTGGGTAGCAACCATTGGCCTTGAGAGGAAATCAAGTAAGCGCGTGTAGCAAAGTTTATGTTTTAAAACGTACTGTTATGTTGTTTTTACTCAAATCAAGCAGAAGTACACAATGTGGTCTGATGCAACAGTTACGCAATGTTAGTAAAATCAAGTAAAAAACAATGGGAAATCTACGATATTCCCTCCCAGAGCACGATTCTGTGTACGTCTGTCATAGGAAGACTGGTACGAACTCCTTGCTACTTTATTCACTCGTTAAACTTATTTCACACAGCGAATGATGGCTCCCGCCCTAGCGAATCATTAATTAGTTCATTCTTCAAGGTCATTTAACTCGAACACCTTTGAGCGTTGCTTAACGAACTCGAAGGTTCCACGCACTTTTCGCCTGGCACGCTTTCAAGTGCCACCGGGTGGGCTGTAGCCCACCTCGTGCTTCTTGCCTTTCTCCTTTTGCGGCCGTTGGTCCCAGACTAGGATAGAACTAACTGCTTATCATATTTCCAAACATTACCGGAAATATATGGTTTGTTTCCAAACCCCATTGCGTTCTTTAGTTTGATGTCTGTTGGGACTACGTTTCGATTGCTCTTGAAGATAGGCGTTTCAAATTGTTTGTGAACGAGGGCCTATCGCTTATCCATTTGTCCACTTCAGTGGTGTTTAATTTACCTAGAGTCGCAACATCCTTCACTCATATTCGATGAGCCTGTTGCCGATATTATCGTTAACTCTTTGCGGCAGTCATTATCAACTTGGCCCTGTGAGTTGCTCAACGACATGATGAACCATCGTACAGAGGTTAATTGTGTATCAATCTTCCATTCACAGTTCAAACTAACCGATGGAGATTTCAGTGTGCACAATTTCCATTGGACCTGTTTTACAGCTATTGCAAATCAAGCTGAGTTTGTCGCATATCTTCAAATAAATGGATGGCGCAAAATGTTATAGTACCCACTAGATTGGACCACACATTAGATCTCATCAATACGACAGGTATCTTCTTTTGCTACTGTATTCATCTCAGAACAGCTTTCCAGGAGTGATCACGATGTAGTCAACTTCAAGCCAGACCTGATAACCACTAAAATATAGACCCTTACATATTATCTCCGAAATAATTTCGTCGACTGGAACATGTTCACTACTCCGCTTAGGTCCTTGGAGTGGAACACCTAAATTTCGACACCTGACTGTAGTGCCGCAACCAACTTATTTGGTGAACACTTCAGGCTTGTATTGGATAATGAACTCCTGAAACGATCAAAACGCCGCAACGTTTGTGCAGAAGGCAGGATTATCATTTCAAAGGGACGAAATAAGCTAAAAGTCACAAATCACAGCACCGAAATGCGTGGGTGTGAGTTTGTACGGTTGATGAAAAGCAGGAAATATTGGAGGGATTCTCTAGTATGAGGACCAAACCACCATCGATGATCTGTTGACGCTCTGTGGAGTTTTAACTAACAGTTTGCTGCTTCCTTCTACATTAGGGCGAACATTGCCTTCACCTGTCCCGGTAAACTTGAGTGCGTTCCTAAACCATGTTCTCATAGGAGCTGTGGACATTTGCCCGCAATTGGCTATTACCAAACCTTCTCATCATCCTGGCGTTGACCGCATCCCCTGTATTGCCCTCAAACACGGAGGGATACTCCTTCTCTTCTGATCATTCTTTACATACATCACTCAGCATCCGGTTCCTTTTCTCCCTAGTGGAAAAGTTCTGTAATTAGGCCCTTCTGTAAAAGTGGCTCGCGAGAAAACGTCAGCAATTACCGCTCTATCAACCACACCTTAGTTTGCTATAGGACGTTGGAAAGAACCATCAACTGTTACGTGGATGAGTTCTTAATATCACAAACTCTTTCGAACCGCAAATCATGGTAAACCGCATGGATTTCCCGATAAACTTTCTTGCATAAATTGCCAACTTGAATTGTTTAACCATGATAATAAGTCCGGTAATTTTGGTGACGCATTTATTATTTTGTTGGACATCCTGGCGACTTCTTAGAATAGGTAAATTTTTGCTGGCATTTTGTTGTACAATTTGACATTCTCTGATGAAGCATGTTTGTTAAGCCCAGTTGTATAGCTTATTTTCACTAGCGTAGAACTTCTTCACTTTTCTGTTCCGGGCGCTTCACGCAGGACGCTGGCTGTGCATTTTCTTGCTTCTCGATCGTAACAATATATAGAGTACTACGCTGTTTGTTTTATTCTGAATTATTGTCATTGGTTGACTTATGGAATCTGGAATGAGACTTTGTGGGAAGTTTCCACAACATGCAAAATATCTTTTAGTCTTATGCCTCATAAGTACCTCTTGATCAAAACAGCATCTTTGGGTATGCGCAATCCACTGTCTAACTGGTTTGTTTCACATCTTGAAAATCAAAGCCAGTATCCATTGCGTTAATTCGAGGAAACATCTTCGAACCGTTGCTCTCTCTTAAGTATGTAAACGATAAATGTGAGATTTTCAAGCATGATAAACCGTTTGTATTTGAAAATTGACTACAACTTACATCCTGGTAGCCTCAATTCTTGTTCAGATAAGTCATGGAGAGATCAGCACTGGAAAGGTAGGTAAGCGATAGGCCATCGTTCATCAACAATTGATTTGCAATAGCTGTAAAACAGGTCCAATGGAAATTGTGCACACTGAAATCTCCATCGGTTAGTTTGAACTGTGAATGGAAGATTGATACACAATTAACCTCTGTACGATGGTTCATCATGTCGTTGAGCAACTCACAGGGCCAAGTTGATAATGACTGCCGCAAAGAGTTAACGATAATATCGGCAACAGGCTCATCGAATATGAGTGAAGGATGTTGCGACTCTAGGTAAATTAAACACCACTGAAGTGGACAAATGGATAAGCGATAGGCCCTCGTTCACAAACAATTTGAAACGCCTATCTTCAAGAGCAATCGAAACGTAGTCCCAACAGACATCAAACTAAAGAACGCAATGGGGTTTGGAAACAAACCATATATTTCCGGTAATGTTTGGAAATATGATAAGCAGTTAGTTCTATCCTAGTCTGGGACCAACGGCCGCAAAAGGAGAAAGGCAAGAAGCACGAGGTGGGCTACAGCCCACCCGGTGGCACTTGAAAGCGTGCCAGGCGAAAAGTGCGTGGAACCTTCGAGTTCGTTAAGCAACGCTCAAAGGTGTTCGAGTTAAATGACCTTGAAGAATGAACTAATTAATGATTCGCTAGGGCGGGAGCCATCATTCGCTGTGTGAAATAAGTTTAACGAGTGAATAAAGTAGCAAGGAGTTCGTACCAGTCTTCCTATGACAGACGTACACAGAATCATTCGAACAGAACAAACTTGCAAGAAAACACTTTTGCAGCGAGGATTCTTGGATTAGCCACACGATTTTTGGTCACTGCCCAAGGACTCCTTTCAGAAGGTTGGCAGTAGGCAACCTGCGATCATACAACTGGAATTTGTAGGCGTTGCCACGAGTACATACACAGAAGACCTAAGACCACAAGTATACCATCCTTGTGCAAATGCGTCAATCTAGAGTGAAGCTTACCCAATGTTCAAATAGTGTGAACAGCCGGGCTTGGTGTACAGACTGGTGAATGTGACAGTCTAGCCGGGAATGTTCCCAAGTCGTCGAGTTAATGCAATTATGATTTTTCCGAGTCGATTTGCTAGGTGGTTTGCTTCAAAATGATGCGGTCTGTGTGCGTCAGTTAGGTGATGACAGAAACTGGACGTAGTTGGCACCAACTTTTATTCTTTTAGGCTACCAGTCTTTCAAAATATAAGAACCCAGTACGGAAGGTTTGAACGCTATTTCATATTTTGAAACATGTAGTAGATATGTAGTATATGTATGTATGTATAGAATTCAACACACTTAGCTACATACAACATCTGCCTGTTTCTAAGTAGGGCCACATACAACATAGTTGCGTACACACGGCATATATACAGAGTTACAACACAAATCAAGTCTAGAGTAGTTCACAATACACTCGGTTCCAAGCCTGGTGTAAGCTACATTTGAACACTCCGACCGTCGAAGTTACGACAGTGTACGGAGGGAGCTAGTTCTACCCGTTCACCAATCTGTGATAGAACAACGATGCGTGAACCCGATTGTTTGCTCACAGCTTACGTATCATCAAATGGTACCCTCTCAGTTGAGGCATCTTCAATGGCTGAATAACGTATTAGCCGATACAACAGTCAGACCCCATAGGAACTTGAAAGCTTCCATAAAATCTTCACAAGGCCATCTTTGTTCAAGGGAGAAAAGGTTGAGTTCTGATGACTAGTATTGTATAAGCGTTTCATGCCCCGCATCAACCTAATAGCTAACCTATGGACGCTTTGAAGGCATTGTTTATCCTTCTGTAGGCTTGAACTTCATGCCTTTATACAATACTCAAAATGAGTCCTTAATAACGCTTTTCGCAACGGAATCGGAATCTCCAACTCTCTGGATGAGATAGTTCTCACGAGCTGAAAAAGCGAGCCTCTTGCTTTTATCGACGCCAAAGTGCTCTTCGTCGTAGATCTTCAGTTACTCTGGACTTGAACCCCAAAGTTTCCAGCTGCAAAGACTTGAGTTAGCATGCTCAGACTACGTGAAGTGGGAAGCTGCCTCTGAGTGGATCTGTTACCGACTTTAATCAGGTGCAGACATCTTTCTGGGTTGAACAGTAAATCTTATTTTGCTGAAAAAGTCGGATAGCTTTACTAGGTCAGATTGGACTGGATCAATATTTGGATTTCCGACAATACGCAAGTCATCCGCAAACATAAACTACGGAGAGGATAGGGCTATAGTCAGGTCATTCAAATAAACTTGAAAAAGTAGAGGTCCAAAACCGGCCCCTGTGGAATTCCGTTGAATAGATGGTACATTTTTTGACTTGGGTCCTTCGACGGCGATTTCGAGCGGCCTGTTACTGACCGAACCTGCTATCCATCGAATGAAACTAATGTTATCCAGTAATGCTCTGGTTTCAAGGACAGCAATCGATGATTAGCCGAACCAAACGCTTCAGTAAAGTCCAGATTATATAGTCTGTAGGTTCTTCTTTATATAAACGTTGTTATTTCATCCAAAATACATAATAAGGTGAATAGACGAGACCATCACCTCATGAACACATTTTTGTTTGCTTCCAGCAACTTGTTTTCGGTTAGGCCCTCGGCAATTCGTTTTCTAATGACGGTTTCGCATATGCTGTGTAGAGTGCAAGTGTAGTATACCGATAGGAGGAAGAGCAAGAGTTCATCAGAAGTCGTTTACCAAGAACACGTAGCACTGGTCACTGTTTATTCAGGTAGTTTGTCCTCGATCGAAGCTGTTCTTCGGAGACTGCATGAGCCGCCGACTGTACAACACAGAGGAGAGAGACAGGGATTAGCCGCGGTTCAAAAGCATACGACGTGCACTTTTTCACGTTCGGTTTAAACAAACACGAGTAACACTCACTAGTTACGGTCTCACTAACTACCGGTTGCCACTTTGTTCCCATATTTGTGCATATTTGACATTTGCCTCACGTGAGTGCTAAACCAATCAACATTATAATAATGGCATATATATTGTTTGGAGCCGGAACGAGTAGAAAACAACCAATTAGGCGCGAAAAATAGTTATTTAAAACTGTTGGTCCCGTTCATAAAATTGAACAAAGCCGTAAAAAGACGGACCTTGGTAGATACTAGCACTTCGTATTGCCTCTTCAGTACCAAATTGCAATAACCAGGAATATTTATATATATGACACTACTAGGGTGGTGGGTGAAGAAAATAAAATAGCAACTTAGGTGGAGAACAACAACGCAAAACTATTTAGTTCATAGGAGTCTAAGGCTTACGTATAATTGTTTTTGTACACAAAATGCTGGCTTGAGACGACTAATTGCGACGGCCTCAGCGAAACGCAGGAAATGCGGATTAGCGTGGCTCATTATAATCATGAATGTTGAGTCAGCATTAATCCGGTGACCGGTGGCCAACGTGTGTCTGGCGATAGACGAAGCCTGAAGTTTACATGATCCCGGGACGAGGGCAGTAGACTGTGCAATCATATCCTGAGCCCATTTCGGTAGATGTTCCTTCATCCTAGGGTTCAAGCACCTATCGGTTCTACCGAAGTAACTTTTGCCGCAGTTACACACAAATTGATAAATGCAGTGTGAGTTGTCGCCAGTAGGTTGCTCTTCCTTTACTGAAGGTAACGGCAGCTTACAAGTCTGTTCAACGACTACGATTTCAGCCACATTGTATGCTCGTTTGGTGGAGGGTGGTCGACGAGACGTTTTGTTGTTCGAATGGAATGGCAGTTCAGTGTAGACATTCTTCTTCACAACTATGGAAACCTCGTCTACTGCTACACGTTACTGGCTGTGTCTGTTAATAAATTTCAGGGGATACCCATTATCTTGCAACGTCGTTGTAAGCAATCGGAGTTGATCAGCTCAACATTCTGATGAACAGATGCGTCTGGCACGCGTGAACAATGTTCTGTCCGATGCTCGCTTGTTCCTCATCAATGTAATGCTTGTGAATTGGGTGTACTGACCAGCCCAGGTGAGCTACCGATAGATACTTCTTTTCAGGGATCCATCATACGATGAGGATGTCTAAAAACGGTAGACACCCGTTCTTTTCCATTTCACAACTGTCAAATTAGCATGACATATGTTGAACCGATTAACTATCTCATCGAGCCTTTGCGAAGATTGCTCAACGATGAGAATGTCATCCACATAATGTTTTCATAACGGCAGCGACGAAATGTCTTCAGCCATTCGTCCTTCTACCATTGGCATGAAAAAATCCGCTAGCATCCGTCCTAATGGACTCCTCATGACGACCACGTCTATTTGTCGATAAGGCTCACTCTGAAAAGTGAAAGTGATATTTTCCTTGCACAGTGCTAAAAACGGTTTAAGCAAATCCGTGGGAATTTTTACGTCAAAACCTTCACTCTCGATCGTATTGCGTATAAATTCAATTGTCTCGAGCAGTGGGACATTCGTGAACAATGATTGAACGTTTATTGAACACATGACCTTGTCTGCTAGGTTGACTTCGTTGAGATGTCCAATTAAGATAAATGAGTCTTTAACGGTATATGTGTTAAATTTCCGTTTTAATGCCGTCGAAGCCTGTACCAACCATCGCGCCAGTTTGTGCTGAGGGACATTGCTCATAGACAGAATCGGTCTGAGAGGCACACCCGGTTTTTGTGTTTTGGGCAGTTCATACATTTGCGGTGTTGATGAACCACTGGGTTTTAGAGATTTAAAAGTATCTTCATCAATTATTTGATGTAGCAATAACAATTCGATTTGTCGAATTATTTTTCCTTCCATATCAGTCACCCTCTCCACATTGTCGATACGTTGGAATTTGCTCTTATCATTCAGTATGGACAACATTTTTCGAGTATACTCTTCTCTATCCATAACGACGTCACCCGAAGATTTATCTGGCTTCAGCACGACAACGTTCTTAGCTATCAGATCTTTCACATGTTCAAGATGACGAATTGTAAGAGCACATTTATCTCCTGATGGTGACATAATGAACCCATTGACAACGTCAGTCAGCTTTGTTTTAAACCAGTTATGATTGTCCAAACTAGTAGTATGCAAATCTGGTAGCTGGTCAAAAAGATTCTCAAGTTGGGCCTATATTGAAATGCGGTCTAACTTATTTGAATGAACTTTGTAATCAAGTCCTTACGACAATACTTCCAGCTGTAGCATATTAAGCGTTACAGAAGATAGGTTCCGAACGTACTTACTGGGATCTCCAAGACACGGTTCATCTTCTGATTTCTCCAACGACTTGTGAAGACGTTCCAGACACAATTTCTTCGTTCGATCAACAACCATTTTGCAAAAATTTAACAAAAGTAGTGCGACAGAGAAGCGGTAGGTTCCTCACAAGGTGTGGACGACGAGCATGAGTTTGACGTAATTCCATCATACGTGTTTGTGCAGTTTCAGTGTGAGCAGTACTGATGAGCCTTAAGTTCCCAATGCTCGGTTTCGATCGACTAGATCCCGAACGTTTCAGGATAAACCGTGGATGATGGCTTTTTGATATACAGTCGGAGAGAAAATATATCTTCACCCGTTCTCGAACAATCTTGCATTTCAAGCCAACAATGCGTCGGAGCAGCTTGTGTTGTTGTTCTCTACCTAATTTGCTATTCTATTTTCTCCACCCACAACCCTAATGGTGTCATATATATATATATACATATATATTCCCGGTTATTGTTATTTGGTACTGGAGAGGCGATACGAAGTGCTAGCATCTACCACTGTCTATCTTCTTACTGCTTTGTTCAAAAATAATTATTCCAGTATTTCGTAAAATATTGAGATGCATATTTCGGCAATGATATATATATAATCAAGTATACTAATTGTGTTGCAGTAAGAAATGTCGGTTATACATAATATTGTGAATACAGGCAGACGAATCGTCATCGTAATCATGTGTCCGTGATATGAAGATTGAAGAGTTGTAGCTGAATTTGTACAAATGAGAGTCAGTTTTCATCGAAGAAATAGCGAGCATCGAAGTTGATCACTATCCGTCAGGTAAGCGAGAATTGACTAGCGTACACATGGTAAGCTACATTCAAGCATAGTCGATAAGCTATACACAAAACAATACTCACGTTGTAAATGATTGGGTGGGATGTGTTTCCCAAGTTTGCACCATAATGCTGGTAGAAATAAGCAGGGGAAAACGTGGACCGTTTTCCAAATTCGTTTGGTATTTAATGCACAATACAACGCAAACGCAACACGTTGAAAAATACAAGTTTAATTATATATACAAAACCTCGCGAAACTAAACTCTTCTGCAATATTGAAGTACGTGTTCCATCATGATAGTTTCGATGGACGCACTTTCAGAACGCAGAATCGAGTACGAATGCCAACATAATGACTTTGTCGGAAAAAATGATAACATTTTTCTTCAACAAGACTGCGTATGTGAACAATTTTAGGTGAAGCCGACATTTCTGGTTGCAACAAAATTAGTACACTCGATTATATATATATATATATATATATACAATTCCAAAATATGCACTTTAGTATTTCACCAAATGGTCGAAGAACCTATTCTTGGGCCCTATTGGTTACTTTCTACTCGATTTGGCCTTGAACCACGAAATAGGCGAACTCCATAATGGCCGCATATTTCACAACGCATTTGTGAGAAGCACGCTCACATTAGTGTCATCAATGTGCACATTGCAACGAGATACGGATAAATGCACATCGTGAACATATTTGTTAGTTGTACAATACAACAATGGCGTGAATAAAGTAGAATACAGACACAATAGAGGAAATAAGTTTAAGTTTGTGAAAAAGCATTTGAGAAACTTGCGTCTAATATGATAGTTCTCAACTTTTACAATGTTCGGTTGAAAAAATGTCGAGTAGTTGCACCAGTTTTGCCTCACAAGATAGACACCAGCTTATTTGTCATAGTCATGCCATAAATAGGTTATTTGAGAATGGATAGAATGAACAGTCGAAGAATTTCTCTGTTATCTGACGTTGACAGTATACTGTAAGAGCGTACCAGGCTAATTTGGTTTTTGTTAACTGGCGTGTGCATACCAACGTTCATATGTGTTCACTATAGACATATTTGTTGTTCAACTGCAAGTTTTGGACATAACCATGTACAAGATCTATACAGCTGGAATCATTATAAAACTTCGAAATCTGGATAAAAACCTCCAATGCGCGAATTGATAGCCTTGATTAGCTCTAAGTGTGCCCACTAAGACCGCCCCAAAGTTGACACGGAGATAAAGTCATGCACAACATCTAGCTGACGTCTTCTGGGTGCGATAGATCAAGGACTACGTTCCTGATTTACTGAAACGTTAGAAGTGGACAACACAAGCTCCAGAGATTGCTGCTGCAAACCCGGTGCTGGGGACTAATAAGTCACTGCCAAGAGGCAAGTGGAAGGTGGGGATAGTCCATCAGCCGATTGTTAGCAATGACGGAGCGGTGAGAGAAGTCTTAGTCAGAACAAAGAATGGCAGCCAGAAACGAGATGTTTTGCAAATATGTTCTTTAGGAAACAGGAGTGCAAACTAATTTCCAGACTGGAACGTTGACAACTAGAGTGAATTGTTCATTGTCATTCTGTGTTTCGCTAATCTATTTCGACATTATCGTTTTTGTTAATTTTCGTTGGGCGGACCCAGGGAGTGTTGATTCTGATCGGAATCAATGGAAGTCGTGTTCGATTCACTCCAGTCGAAACTGAATGAAGAGTGACCACTATGTATCAATAAGTAAGCAAAGCGTTCTTTTTGCTTTCAACTTTTCGATTTACCGGTGATCCAGAAGTAACCTCATATGATTAGGTGATATGCGAACTTCATTTAAACGAGCCTACAACGTGGGTGTTACTGCTAATAAACCTAATCTTTTTCAATGTGATGAGAAATACATTTCCCAATTCATTTTCTCACGGAACACTTTCAATGCAAGTGGCTGTTTCAATGATAATTATGGGAAGAATTACGCTTTGTGATCATTCTTTATTTACAGATGGGGAACGGAGGATTTCTTAATCTGACTCGGATTCGAGTAGTGAAATTCATGGTATGAATTGTATAGCGAGGCGAATGTGTAGCCTGGCACGTCGGTCTTGAATGATCCATAACTACTGCAAAACATTTTCTGATACATGAGTGTAAGCGAGCGTCGGTTTGAGTTCACCCGTCTTGCGCAATGTACGTATCTGTTGTCCAGTTGCAGAATACGCTTATCTGCCTCGGACTCACCTAAAAAAAACCCAGTGTATCAGTTTTGATGCTGATATCTGTGTGATCGGGCAGCGTAATTGATTCACTCACTTGCACGACTTCAACATACAAGTGGGAAATGATAGGTTGTTCTGAAAACTAGCTGTACACAATCCATGATTTGAACCACAATGCATACGTTACACCTTCCAATTATGTGGGAGAACGCATCGCATTGACGAAGAAGACTGTGTGAAAACTATTAATGATAGCTGCGTTGAAAGACGTTATTAATATCATGATTCAGTACTGTCTAGATTAGTGACATGCATCAATTTCCGGCAGGGAAATTACGGTCGAGTATTCGCAGCGTGCCCTGGACAACATATCAATTTATCCTAATCGATTTCATGTGTTTGATTGTAATAGAGAAATCAGCTATCGTAACGTTATACGACACACTGGTGTTTGGTGTAGGTCGTGTGTGTAGACATGGTGATTCAAATTCTTTCCGGTATATGGAACTGTTTGTCATGTGTTCACAGTTGAACCTTGTCTCTCTGGGAGGAATTAATATTCTCACGGACGAGTATGTTCGTACTACCTTAGTCGATCACATTACGTTCAATATGGTTTGCACACGTTTAGTTCCTTACGTTCAAGTTACAAAGTTTGGCACTTATATGCCTCTAATATGAGACGTAGATAATTTGCAATAGATTCAACTGGTGAAGCTGTGGGCTTCAACTAGACTGGAAAAAATAACAGGAACAGACTGCTCACACACGTCTTACTAGTTTAGATAGACAGCCATATGGGACACTTACAAATGCCACATTTTAACACAGATATTGACGTCTAAGTGTTCTACTCCTGTTCTTCATTTGATTTTAGTTAAACCGACATATCTGCTGAATCAACCAAAGAGTGAACGTTAATGCTAAGTTTTATTTTCTCCAAACAGGTCACAGGCTAGAAAGGACGTTATGGAGTCCGTCGTGTGTATTGACTGCTGAATGTGTACACGACCCATCGTATGCTTCTTGCACAACTCACAGATCCTCGCTATCCTTGTGAGTCACATTACTTTCGATTAGCAATGAAAGAATCTGTTACATTTTGTCCACTAGTGAATCGAGAAGGGGCGTTAGTCAAAGTAATGCTAGTTGTGGTGTATCCAAATTTACAGGTAAGATTTCGCTGGGAACCTCTGCATCACACCAATATACCGAATGGAAACATTCACAGGGTTCGAGTATAACTGATGAAGGTAGGTTTCAAGTTGAACATCACTCACAATCGATCGCAGCTGTCTCATTCCCATAGACTTTCCAGTCGGCCCCCTCCGAACAGCACAAGCACTAGACTCGAGTTTCGCTCTCATTAGAGCTCGTCAGTAGTGCATATCATCGCCACTGCCGGGACTTGAACCACGGACACGCTGATCATGAGCAAGCAACCATGTTTACCACTGCGCCATTGACCTCACGTTAGCAAGCACGACCGAAATCTCATATGTGAACGCTCAACCACCTTCGATTGTGAGTAATGATCAGGTTGCCCGATCGCCTCCAGAGGAGACACAGTTACTGTCTGTTAACTCCAATCGATAACCCCGCGTTTAAGACTTCCTAGACGGTCGAAGTCTCCGATCTCATCAAACCTGTTAGGCGATATTTTAGATTACTGATGAGTAGTCGGGGATTTGGTCAATTTCAAATTGAACATCACCCACAATTGATGGCAGCTGTTGCATCCCCATAGACTTTCCAGTCTAGTGCTTCTGTTCGAAGGGGGCCGACTGGAAAGTCTATGGGGATGCGATAGCTACGACCGATTTTGGATGATGTTCAACTTGTAGGTAGGTCTGTCAACTGAATAATGCATTTGACTCTGCATGATCTATTCTGATTCCTGAAAATTCGAACAAGTATTCCACAGAGTATGGTCTTTTGATTGTGGACAGTATCTGTAAGCAGGTAGAGCACGATCATTTACACACGTTATTCTTTCATGATGCACTTTCTCATGCTTGTCAATGATAGACACAATATATATGGGCTCTTTTGTGCAATGTAACGACCCTTGGTTTCATGCAATGGCCAATCTACATGAGAGTCGGAGAGGTTTCCGCCTACCCTGTCTAGAACAAGTTCCCAATCAACCAAATCTCAACATTGCACTGTCGTAGTAAGATAACAGACGCCGTGTGGATGATTACTTCCATACCAACAGGATCAAACTTGGTCGTGAATAAGTGGTGAATAATGTTCTGGTTGTCAGGTGGTTTCAATGGTAATGCCCCATTTTGAAGTTGGCTGACTAGAACGTCTGTGTGGATGCGACACCTGCAATTATTGCAAGTAATATTCAGTTTGCTGCCCACCAAGTGTAGGACGCAGTAAAGGCCAGTTTTCTGACTTACACGGAACCTGACTGTGGGTGAAGCACAACCATACTGTATCTACTCTGTCAAACGTTTGACGACTGACAAATAATACTACGAAGCGTTGTAGTCAGTTGAACACACCGGACGAGAATTAATCGATATAACTCAGGCCTGTTGATGATAAATTTGTGTGGCACTATCCAGCTCGAGGTTTTGAGAGGAACGTCATCACATGCATACACAAACACAGAGGCGACCACTGATCAGACTGATGGTGTGGGGGAGACGCATTCCTGCTCGTGACTTTTCATTCAGACCCGACACGCACTTACGAAGTCGGTTAGCGTGATAGGCAATGCCAGTAAATCAGTATACCTTTGAGTTCATTACGCTGTCAAACCAGGTTGAATAGAATGCTGAAATTCTTCCATCCTGTCACTGTTCAATATCATTTGTCACATTCGAGTTAGTTTCGTATTGTGCAGGTCGATCATCTCGCTTTTAAAATAATTTCCGTTTTTGTCATGTCCACCTGCTTAGATTTGTTTGTTGACTGACACTGTGAAACACACTGACTATTGACTGCGGTCGTAGGTGGTTACACGATGTTTTGGTGTGTGCTTGTCATTAACTGTTACATATATGATGGATACCGACTACAGCCTCTCACTGAAAGAATGCAGGTTTAACAGAAACCACCTTTTCGTTAAATAGAATGTTTGCGCAACCAAGGCGAAGTGCCATAATACAGAACGCATTCCACTTTTGGTGTCTGGAAAATCCATATCAATATGGCTATTGCCTTCACAGCTTCATCGAATGCCAGCAAAGATATAGGGGGGGAAACGGAATGGAAAGACTAAACAATGGAAGGTAGCAAATAGAGTAGACAAACACGGTAGCAGATTGGATTTACGGCAGACTGGATCGATAACCGTTAGTGTGGCTGGCATCTATAAGACAAAACTTCACATGACCTATTGGAATACAACCTAATTTGCTGGGCAGTGTATGCTTGTTGCTTATTCCATTTTATGACACATAATTAAGTAGGCCATCCAACGAACTATGGTTTGTTTATTCAAGATTTCCCACATTTCATGAAGTGGAAAGTAGAGGCTATCACTCAATAATTATATTGTATAGCTAATAGTTGAATTTCATGATTCCAATCGGAGTTCTCTTGGGATTTATAAAACTGGACTCGCACAATTCATGTGCTTGAACGTTCAGCATGGATTGATGCAATTGGTCAACCTTGCTCATGCCAGTGAAATGTCTGTCATTGACTAAAGTACATAAAAACCAGAGTATAATAGATTATTCAGTGGTACACGTTAATTTCAAAACATCTCATATGTTTCTCCCATTAAAAAGGAACATGATGTAACAGAACTCACTAATATTATGAATTGACCCGTTGATGAACGCAGCCTGCGTTTTAGTTTGCGCGCCATTCTGTGTGTAAATAGCTCTATTGATGTATAGCTTCTCAGAAGGCTTGGATATTTGAGGGACTGTCATTATTCTTATTGGCCTACTGGTCGCAAACTTTCGATGACCATCTAAATACAATTCCAAAATCCCTGGCTTGTTGTGTGTCCGCAGCAACCAGTGAAGACCAACGTTTATCCACTTTCTGAATTACATACCATTTCTGACGTGTATCGATTACAATTGATGTTTGCTATCCAAGCCAACATTTATGTCGAGATGAATGGCACCGCTTTTGTTGAAAACAATCAGTTCCACTAATATTCCTGTTTTACCAACCCTTCAAGTTGATAGCAAAACTGATTTTAGATGAGTGCAACAATGCTCTGAAAAGGTTTGACTTTCACAACTAAAACTTACTTTATCCCCTATATTCGTCGATCCTAGTTGAAGGTCGGCATTGTTATTACAATGCCTTCCAATTATAAACAAGTTTTCTAAACCTGCAACAACAGAAGCGAGCATGTGTATCCACTAATTACTCTTTGAATTGGTTTGAACGGACTCAGTACAACTTATGAAAATTACTCGCTTTAACAGGTGCAGCAAAACTGACGCATCATTCAGGTGAGTGGAATTACCAATCCACATCCAGAATGAGAGTGCTAGCGCGCCGTTCTTGCATTGACCGGGTCCTGACAAACACGGTATGTGGTCAGTGGGATATCCATTGAGAATTGTGCGGATTGCCGTAGATGAATTGGATTCATCATTATGGTTGACTTCCATTCTGTGAAGTTTTAAGAGAAAATCAGCATCAGCATAAAATGTAGGAGATCGCTCGCATTCTCAAAAAGTTGATGCCACTCCATTCTGTAAAATATCCGAAATGGAGATGTCGAAAACACATGCAGCAACTGCCCTACCGGCATACATCTTTGATTAACGGTTTCCGTCAAATTACCAACGGTCATCGATTTCCCGGTTTGTTACAGTACGGTATGCTTAGAACAATATAGCACAATTACGTCTGATGTGAATACCAGTTCTGTCGATATGCAAGTTCAAATCTATCCATGCAGTTATCCCTCGTCATTCGTTAACTAAAACGGTGTTTACCAGAGTTTAGGACTCGAACTGAAATTCCACAAACAATCCAAGCTTTCAAATGGTAATTCGTATCCCCATCTTCTTTGTAAATGCTGTCAACGACGTCAAGCGAAAATGTTTCAGTAGGTTTCCGTCTGAGAAACTAACTAGTAGGATATGGAATGTGATAGAAATATAGGAAGGATGAACATCCTTCAGGATGCATAGTGCGTGCTCCCTCAATATCGTTTCTGCCGTTTGAATCTATGTTGTCGCCCAACAGAACGATATAGGCCTCACCGCTCCCATTCATGCACACGGCTCGACCAATTGTTCCGGACTGTTCATGTCCAAAATGCACGCGAACTGGCATCGAGCATTTTGGTGACATGTGCACGATCATGCCACTCACTATGGAATATAGTGTGCAATCCCGCAGCACTACCCACTTGTAATATCTAATATTAGGAATTTGCGCTATCTGAATCTCCTCAAGTGAATTTGGCTTCAATGTGAACACGGCAACGAGAAGATTTGCATCGCAGTCGTCTAGAAATTGTAAGGATTCAGGCAAATGCCTCACGCTGGTTCTTCTGTTGTATTGGAGTAGCCTCTTTCCCGACTCTTCCGCGCTTCACACAGACGGTGAGTAACCGATTTCGTTCAACCGATTAATTGCTTATAGCGACAGCACAATTTCTGTTCACGAACAAACTCAGTGTAGAGTAGTTTAGCAAATTATTTAGAGTACATATCAATGCGTATTAGACTCACTACTAGTTCGTGATCACTGTGGGCAATACCGCACTGTGAAATGCACGGTACCACTTACTTGAAATGCCTATACTAACTTTGGCTGCGTATCAGCCGTTGATTGAGATATTGTCTTGACTGATTGTCATAACACATATTCCTTCGTTTCCCGTACACAAGACAGTGGACCTTATGGTTCGTAGCAATTTCGAGTGACAGGGAAGGCCAGACGCGGCCAGCCACCAGCACTGAATCCCTGCGAATAAATGAGAATTGAAAACGCGTTTTGTGTTACATCTCAGATGGAACGGGGAACTTAAACGGACTTACCTCCGCGCAGAAAATTTTAGCCGGTTGGCAGTGCCGCTTCTGGGTGAAAATCAGTCGCAGTCTGCCGAAACCCTGCAACTGAACAATTTCTGGATTGTGTTACAGATGGAGTATCGCTTGCTTTCTGCCTAACTACACAAGATCGGGTCGACTGACATTAGCGAGTACTACATTGGTTCGTTGGTCAATCAGCGAATCAACTAAATCGGCACCAAATCGAACATAAGTCATGAAGTTGCGTTTCCTGAAACGCCAATTAATTTGCTATAGTTTCGCGGCACAAGGAAACGATTGAAGTAGGCGACCTCGCCAGTGAGAGAATCGGCCAACTTGAAAGTAGGACTGATCTATATGAAACCAGCCATGTAGAACAACTTACCTGGCTTAGACGACCTGACGCAACATAAGACTGTGCCAATTTTTCGTTGTCATTTGCAACGTCGCCTCCATCAGAACTCGTGCATTGGATTCTATCTACGAGTCTGGGTATCCCAATATCTTGTCGCCACAACAATCCAATATTAATCCATTTTCCTATTGATGGGGTAAGCTTGTAGAGTACATATTATTAAGTGCAATTTTGCATTGCATCGTCAATTCAATTCTCAGGTTGTTTGAATCATCATATATTCCTACAAGTGAAAGCGATAACAACATGTTAAATTCCTGCCCCGGGCTTATGCAAGAGATGAACAGCTCGCCAAAATGAACGAAAAAATTGGCTGAATACTGTGAGACCTGATTGATGGAGTTACTGTGTTACATGAATGCCTCCTTCCAATCTTTTCAACAGTATAGATGGTTGCATAGCGTGAACATGCAAGCCAGACGAACTGTTACTACAACTCGAAGTGACCGTTTTAATCACTAACCGACCTGCGAGAATAGAAACTGACTTATCGTAGTGTATGTGTCAACTCCATCGGTGAACAAGCTAGCAGCCGCTCCAAGTTTGTACTTCAGTGTGGATGTCTGGCCGCAACAACAGCACCTAGGAATGATCCACCTTTTGTTGAGACCGTTCATCTTTGTTGGATAATGCGACGAGAACACCGGAGGAGTCGTGAGCTCCATGGCGTGGTATTCGCCAACAAATGTAGCTATGGAAACACTTCTGGTGATAGGCGGTATAGAGTATATCAGGTCGCCATTCTGGGCCCTCTGTTAGGGTTGACGGAACCAACGCTCAAAATACTTGAGTGCCCCTATCAAATCGGTGTAACCATTTGTTGGTGCAAGATCGATAGTACACGTTAGACCAGTATCACCAAAACGTCGTTTCTTATCTTTCGGTCGTTTGGTGTTTACGTGTTCGTTCATAGTTTACTTACGGGTGGGCACTTCGACTGGATGTCACGCTCAATCCTTGGATGGGTAACTGAATGCTAGTTTTTGCTGCTCAATTTTGTGATAGGTATTTAACCTCGGCACGACGAGGACCTAACCACAACACATATCTCTAGAAGTTGTATTAGATACCACGATGTACTTTGTGAACCAGTACGACGCAAACGCAACTGCTTTTTATTCGGTGTTGTTAGATGTCTATCATATGCTTACTTGCACTCGACTTCTGCGGAAGTGAAGGAATATGGCGAAAGCGTAGACAACAGCTCATTCAGTTCCGGATTGCAACAACGGGATGCACTTGATGCTTCAGTGGTCTGGTGCCAAGTCTAACCACTGTTCCGAGATTGAATTGCCTCCATTAGGGTTAGGGTTAGGGTTAGGGTTAGGGTTAGGGTTAGGGTTAGGGTTAGGGTTAGGGTTAGGGTTAGGGTTAGGGTTAGGGTTTAGGGTTAGGGTTAGGGTTAGGGTTAGGGTTAGGGTTAGGGTTAGGGTTAGGGTTAGGGTTTAGGGTTAGGGTTGGGGTTAGGGTTAGGGTTAGGGTTAGGGTTAGGGTTAGGGTTAGGGTTAGGGTTAGGGTTAGGGTTAGGGTTAGGGTTAGGGT